>CABHPH010000157.1:0-36073 GCA_902168325.1 Peromyscus nudipes
AGCAGAGAAGAACCTGAGGAATTAGGCATGAGCACGGTACAAATTAAACCAGCCTCAGAAATAAGCACCAGTTTCCATACACAGGACCTAAGGAATGTCAAGGAAACCCCATAGGAACTTTGCAAAAGCTGGGTGTATCTCCTTTACAATTTATTTATTTATGTTCCATAAAGCATATGTTTACTGGTTTTTCTTTTAAATCAGCACATCAAGGAATAGGTTTCACAGTAGTATCTTCGTACCATGTTTGTGTTGATTCTCCATTTCCTTCACATTTCCTTTATTTCTGAAGATCACAGGACCTGATACCATGACCTGGACATGTTCACTTGTGATCCACCGTATTTTCCTACAAGTGGTGTGTGGAGGAAAAATAATAGAAGTTATTCTAGGACTCTAGTTAGTTAGTTTAGAGGTAATTGAGATGATTTTACCCTATGTGAATACTTTATTCTGTAGCCAAATTACTTATTAAAATACCAAATGGCTTGGACAGAAAAATAGCATCCCTTGGAAACCCACTTGATGCTTTCATTTAGTTTGGCATTGAATTGGTGGTGAGTGGAGCTGTCTTCTGGGTTTCCAAAGAACTACAGTGATTACCTTCCATGAATGTGCTTTGGCAACCCAGTAATACTACTTAGGATATGAGGCATTGGATGTTACTTATATCTAGTCTCTCCAATTAATGAAAGAAAGTGCAGCACTCTGTGAGATTCTGCTTGAAGTTATGAAATAGGCAAAGACATAGACAGAGAGAGACCAGAGCCGCTGCATGATGCCAGTGAGATTCTAGTATAAATTGTTTTAAAGTAAGCCTTGTCATCATCATCAACCTGGAAGTAAAGACTCCATCAGCAGAGCCCGAGAGAACAGGACCGGCACCGGAGTCGGTGTTTGATGGATGTGAAGATGATGACGGTGCCGGCAGAGCCATGGTCAGGCAGAATGGCTATGATTAATCCCCGTATGTGTAAATATAGAGGGTCACTGTTCTGCACCCCACATACTGCTAACTAAGGCTCTCAGTGCAGATGGACAGGCATACAGAGCAGACGTCTCTCCTCCATCCTCAGTCATTCTGCTGCTTTGTACACTAACTTCAAGTCAAAGCACATTCCCCATCCTCGGGCTTTTCTCCCTCTCCATCTCCCTTCACCTCATAAATAAGTGGAGCAAAGATTGGAAACCTGTGCTCAGGTATAAAAGATACCTGTGAAGGATGAAAAAGGCAAGTTTGGGAAAAGAATTACAACAGAGGTCTTTTCAACACAAAATGCCACAAGGAGAAAGCAGTGCGCTCAATATTTTATAGAAGAGTTCCAGCGTTCAAAAGTTTTAGGTTGTGTCAAAGTTGAGGACACCATGTTGGTTTTATACATTTTAACTCCTGATGTTTCTTTCCATATTAACAACGCAATACTTACTTACTAAATGCATTTCTCCATTTGATTGTTGCTCTGCTTACAATACCTAAGTTTTAAGAGCAACAATGTGCTTTAAAAATAAATTTGCATTCTAATTTTTCTACTGCACATACACTTTGTCACTCATAACAGATAGCATTTGATATTAGCCAGTATATATTTCATTAGGAAGCCTAGGCTTTATTATTACCAGGCAGAATGGTCAACATCAATGACCTAGTGTGTGGAGTGAGTCTAGCTAGACAATTTCCCCTAACCAGGCAATTTAAAGTGTTTTCTGAGGATCGTAAAATCCTCTGGGTGCTATTCAGCCAGAGGCTGTCCATGTAAGTGAGGGTGAAGAATGTCGATGTCTCGTGACTCCTGAGAAGTCACACATAGGTGGCTAACTGCTTGCAGTTTGCCTGGAATGTTTATACTTTTAGCACTGATAACCCTGCCACAGGGAGGAAACATGACTGATCATTTTATGGCTGAGAAGGCTCACAGCAAGGATGGTATATTTGTGTAAACACCCACCTCCTGTGTGTGTGTGTGTGTGTGTGTGTGTGTGTGTGTGCGCGCGCGCGCGCGCGCGCGCACGCGTGCATGTGTGGATATATTAAGAAGATGTGAACATATTATTTTTAGCTTAAAAAAAATCCCTACATTATTTTGATACCATTCTTTCCCCTCCCCTAACTCCTCTCAGATACTCATTGCCTCCCCACCCACCTCCCTAGCTTCATGTTCTTTCTCTCTATGGCTCAAAAAATACCCAAAATCAAAAACAAACAGATAAAAAAATTCTTTCTTTTTTTTTTTTTAAAAAAAGATGATCAGGGAATTTATTGGCAAGATTTTTCTCCCTGACAACCAGGAATACCTCGATGAAAGAGAAACAAAGCAAAATGTTTTTCCCTGAGGTGTTTCCCTGAGACTCAGTACCAAGAAGGACTTGAGAAAGTTTGGAACTCTGAATGGGCTCTTTTAAATGTTCTAGACAATGTATGAGAACAAAAAGAAAATGTAAATGTTGGAAGCTCTCATGTTTGACAATTCTCCTGAGTAACAAAGGTAGAAAATGCTACTTAGTCCAAGAACCATTGGGAAGAGGAACAGCATTGGACTAAATTCACACTGGTCTCTGCTTCTTATGTGTATGTGGGTATATTTTTCTTTCTCCTAGACTTCTTTTTTAATTGAAAATTAGTTTTTTTCATACAGTATTTCTCATCATGGTCTCCCCTTTCCCAACTCCTCCAAGATCCTCTCCACCTCCCCACCCATCCAATCCATACCTTCTTTCTCTCTCTCTCTTTAGAAAACAAAGAAACAAACAAAAAAGCAAAACCAGAATAAAAAAGAAAAAGAACACAGTGAAAACAGAGGAAATACACACACAAGCAAAACCCATAAAAACATGCAATTTCAAACCATAATGCACAGGCAAAAGACTAGTATGGCGGGGGGGGGGGACCGTGGTACCCCAAAACAAAAACAGCAAACAAACAAACAAAAAACTCAAACAAGGTGACATGAGGCAAAAACTTTACAATAATACCACGGAATTGATTTTGCATTCATTGGCCATCTACTGCTGGGCATGGGACCTACCCTTAAATGTGGCTGGGATACTTAGTGAGACTCCACTGAAGGAAATGAACTTTTCTTTTGCAAGCAAGTATCAATTGGAGATAGCTTCTTGGTAAGAGATGAGCGCTCTTGTCCACTTGCCCTTCTGAGCACTGAGACCCCATCTGACTTGAACCTGTACATTCTATCTCTGTGGGTTCATATGTCTAAGCCTGGCATGATAGCACAGGCCTGAAACCCCAGCATTCTGGAAAATGAGACTGGAGGACACCACTTCTGAGAGCAGTGAATAAACAATAAATAAAAGGCATTAGTGAGCAATGATGCACACTTTGGAGGACAACACTCCCACTCATTTGCTTTCTGGTTGCTGTGTTCTGAGTAGAGCCCTCCCTGCCACAGGGGGTTGCAGAGCATGTGGAGACATGAACAACCAACTCTTTCTCCTTGGAGCCCCACTTAATCCTCAGACTAGAGGCATTTTAAGTCATGTGCTTGAAATTTGATTTCTACACAAATATTTTTACAGTGGAAATAATTCTTTCTCCAGACCTTTCACAAATATTTACCGGTCTTTGTTCAGATTTGTGGGGCAATTCTCCTCTGATGGTTCTGTAGAAATAAATTCTGAAAGGTGTGGGGAGAGTAATAGGAGCAGGTAGGAAGCATAGGGTGGGTAACAAACATTTTGCATTTTTGCAAAAATTCATATTCAGAGCCATTTAGTTGCATGCAACCTATTTGTAAATTTTATTTTTTAAATTTGTAGCCAACAATAAAAAACACCCTGACTAAACACACTAAAAACACTCCCCACTGCATCATGAAAAAGAGGCCAGTGTCTTCACTATCAAAGCAGTTACAAACAATGAGCCCCTTAGCATTGTGAACCAAAGGACTGAACAACAGAACTTATTCAAGAGCCTCTGTTATACTACACAGTGTTCAAAATGTATTTGTTTATAACAGAGCTTGCTTCTATCTATCTATCACCTATCTACCTATCTATCTATCTATCTATCTATCTATCTATCTATCTATCTATCTGCCTGCCTGTCTATCATGTGTGTGCATGTGTGTGCACAGTCTTAGCATATGGAATATATTGATAATGGTGACAGAATGTCTTTTGACAAAACTTCTAATGTATGTCCCCCTGGGACAATACTATATGAATACAATGGTTGCTTTCCTGAAGTTATTGTGATGGTAAAAAAAATAAATGGAAAAGTGCTCGAAATAATATTTAGGCACATTGCCTTCAGACTGGGCAAATGAAAACACTGATAAAAACACTGAATGGTCTGATTGTTTATAGTCATGTATTAAGTGGTTGACATAATTTCAGGGAACATGCATCATCTTCATTTTCAATTGTGAAAAGAAGAAGAGCAAATATTATTTGTCCAACATCATCATGTATTCTTAGGGACAAAGCCAGCAAATATACACCCAGCCTCTGTGGACTCAAAAGTTTCCCTTTCCTTCATTGTTTCATGTGTAAATTGTCATGCTTAACATTGGGGACTTAAAATAGAATGCTATAATCTTTCATAGTAAGCTTTATTAATGTGATCGAGAGTAAGTTATTACTGTTAAACATAAGATTTTAATAAATCAGCAAATTTGTGTGATATAACTTGGGTACAAGTCATGGGAGTGTGTGTGTGTGTGTGTGTGTGTGTGTGTGTGTGTGTGTGACACACACACACACACACACAAACTCTTTTCATTCTGAATGTCCAATATGGTAGTGTGATTGAATGTATCCTACTTACTAGTCGGTTATTCTTTGTACTTTCTTTGTATTGGTGACGTTGTCTGTGTCATACTTTTTGCCACCCAAGTTTAAGAGACAAAAAAAAATGAGTAGGAATACTTGGGAGAGTGATAATTGCTTTTCAGAAAGTACAGCAGGTGCTAGAAGACAAAGCCTCTGTCGTGCTAAAGGAAAGAAATATCAGCTCTATTATGGGAAGGAGACAAGGCCGGTAAAGGCATAGAGACAGGATGCTCCAGACAAAAGCCAAGTCTAGTCCCTATGTGTAGTCATGTAGCTTGAAGCCCCGTCTCCTGTAGTCTTGGACCTTTGAGAACATAGTTCCTTGTTGGTGGTGCTGATGGGGGAAGCTGAAGAGGTGTATTCTTGTTGGAGGAGGTGTGTCACTGGAAGAGGACTTTGAGAGTTTAAGGACCAGTGCCTGTTGGGTCTACATTCTCTTCTACTTGCTTGTCATCAAGATGTAGTAAGCTCTCGGTTACAAACTCCGGCTACCATGCAGCTGCTGTTATCAGGGACTCTTGTTCTGTAAATGTAAGACCAAATAAACTCCCCTCTGAACATTGCCTTGGTCATAGTGTCTTATCATGGTCATAGAAAAGTCACTAAGACACTACCTGAGATCCTAGTGAAATACAGGGCCAGTGAGTTCAGCACCTGCACAGCAACTGAGCAAAAAATATCCAGCTGAATGGAGAAGGGCTGAGAACTTTGAGCTTTGATTGGGATCATGGGAAAAGTTTGAAGGAAAGGCAATTTCTTCTATAAGTTTAAAGGGTTGTTCCAGCCTCCATGTGGAGAATGAATTGTATTTGGGGCAATATTAGAAACAAGACAGCTGGGCAGAGATGATCACAGTGGAACAGGGCAGGGTGACCCTGGCCAAGCAGAGCATTGGCAAAAGGGCAGAAGAGGAGGTAACAGAGAAATTACTTTCTACTCACTCATATGGCAGCGTGGGTGTGAACAAGTGTTACTTGCCGAAGTAATGAAGTATATGGATGCTTGGGAGGCAGAAGCAGAAGGATCAAGTCATCATCTATGACTGAGTAATGAGTCCAGGCCATCCTGGATATATGAGGCCTTGTAGCTAGAGTTTTCCTGCCTGACCCACAGTCAGGATAAATCTCTCTTACCTGCCAGTCCTACAGCCGCTCAGACCCAACCAAGTAAGCACAGAGACTTATATTGCTTTCAAACTGTATGGCCATGGCAGGCTTCTTGCTAACTGTCCTTATATCTTAAATTAATCCATTTCTATAAATCTATACCTTGTCACATGGCTCGTGGCTTACCAGCATCTTTACATGCTGCTTGTCCTGGCGGTGGCTGGCTGTGTCTGGCAGCATCTCCTTCCACCTTCCTGCTCTTTTTATTCTCTCTGTTAGTCCCGCCCATACTTCCTGCCTAGCCACTGGCCAATCAGTGTTTTATTAGCAACACATTTGCCATACAGAACATCCCACAGCAAGGCCTTGTCTCAAAAAAGGAAAAGGAAAGAAAGGAAGGGAGGGAGGGAGGGAGGGAGGAAGGAAGGAATTAAGGTTATTTGGAAAAGTGTAGGGAGAAAGATAATAATCTCATCTCATTTTGCACACCCCAGGTCCTCCACACACGTTCAAAACAAACCAACATGCAGGATTAGTTTTAAAACACAAACATGCTTCATAAAGAGCATCATTTAAGAACCACAGCCATGTGCTGAGCCCATTATATCCATTGAAGGCAATTTTCTCTGGCTTCAGAAGCAAAGAGATTCATGTGCTTGGGAGTTTGCAGTTGGTTGCTCTTCAATAAAGCCTGTGTATACTGATGTTTTTGTTTTTCATTTACTGCTTGAAATTTATACAATTTAAGTATCACCACCGGTATGGCAGCAAAAGGTAAAATACAGAAATTGAGAGCTCAGTAATTTGGCTTTTAAATGGCTTTATGTATTTATATTCTATGTAGGATATGTAACAGATTGTGATAACAGAATCAGTTATAATCAAATTGCAGCCTTACAAATATAGCAGATACCATGAAACAACTCCCTTCTGCTGATGGAGAGGGGGAGTGCATTCTCTCTCACTGCATTTCCTCTGTAACAGCATAACGGCCTCCACACCTTTGTTGCATTTCTCCTGCGCTGTTACTGTGAATGTCCCCACAGTAGCACTTTACCTATATTTATCATTGATTCTTGCACATTGGATTTTCTGCTCTGCAGACAACTAATTTGAGTGGGTTGAAATACAAAACTTATGGCTTTCACCTTCGGTGTCCCAGTTCACATAACAATATAGGAGTCATTTCCCAGTGCAGAAAAGCCCAAGGCCCTCAGACTTTGTTCAGCCTCCATGATGCTACATAATTTATTTTATTTCTCTAAAGCCTGCAGCGTTTCTCATGTGCTGTTAAGGGAGGAGACCCATTGTCTGTGTGTAAGCATCACTTCAATTAAGCTCTTCTGGTTGCTCTGTCTGAATGTGAATGTGAACACGGTCGTCCTGAGAGTGACAGTTGTTTATTTTACTCTTGACTGTCTAATCTTGGGTGGGGGCTTACAGGTTGACTCAAATATTTATAAACATGTCTTTTGCTTTCTTTCATGGAGATTATTTTAAAGTGAAAAGATGTGTTTTTGGGTTTTATTTGCATTGTTGCTTGGTTTTCACAAACTCCTTTGCTTTTATCTCTCTTAAATTCTAAATTGCCATTCTTTCTTGCCCAGCTGGTCTCAGAAGCTAGACCCTTTGATTCCTAAATGGGAATAGTGTTGTACCAGTAGGGGGAGCTCACACCATGCCTATTCCATGGGTTGGCTTGAACCTAAGTTTGTGGCTTTGTATACTTAAGGGTGGAGCCGTTTTCACTTTAAAGCCAACAGCTAGGAGGGTCTGGGGTAAAAGTTATTTCTTCTGGCCGAAAAATTAAAATGCCTTGGAGTTGTAAATCTCGAGTGCATTAACAGTCTAAGTCTTCAGCTAAAGAACTGTCGTGCTGTGGTTGAAGTTTTCAGAGAGCTGGAATGGGGAAGGAAGCTTGAAAATATCTGAAAAGGTTTCTTTCCTTGGATGTGCCATCAAATGGCTTCCCTCCATGACCACTGGCCACAGGACTCAGCCTGAGAGGCTTTTGTGCTGGTGACTGCAGGTCACTGAGAACAGGGCGGGTGTTGACATGTGGCTGTGGACAGAGAGGGGAGATTAGTTTTCTCAGAAATATCTTTGGGATCGTTTGTTCTTGGGGCTATTTGCATTATTCATGAAATTGGCACAAAATGGAGAGTGAAAGGCACCCCAATCTTGACTAGCTCTGGATCACCCAAACCAGTAAGGACTCGGAGCTGAGGACTCTTGTGCAACCTTTTCTTCTTCACGGTTGTTATTTATGACTCTCCTTTGAGGTATTAGAGTTTTCTAAAAAACTGCCTGGAATGTCAGAATCTCTAAGACGGTGAACGCCAAGCTCCTCTTCATCTTATATTTTCTCTTTGTTCCTTTTGCCCACTTTTGAGCATCTGTCTAATGTCAAACATAAGGATGCCCAAGGCTCTGTTCTGCCCACAGCAAACTCACGATCTAGGGAACTCACCATTCAGTAGATTGGGAGAAAGACATTTCCAGAGTGTGTTTTCTTCATCAGAATAAGAGAACACAGTTGTCTTTAGATGGGCCCACATACTTGACTTTCAAATCATCAGTGAGTCAAGACAGCTGACTAATTGCTTACATTATGTCTAACAAATTTGAAAGTCTGAACTGGAAAGTGTGTGATGCCTGCCTCTGGATGGACATTAATTATGAAATCACTTATGTCACAGAATGTTCATCTAAATCACTGTGCCATTTCATAGGTTACATGTGATTGGAACCCTAGTGTGGAAGAGGAAGGGACAATGGGGGGAAGAATGTGAGGTGAAGTAGAAGAGGGTTTTCAGGCCTTTACAGTTTCCTCGGGGTGAATGCCACAATTGTCTAGCAATTTCCTAGCAATAAAATAGCTGTCCTGTGGTTGATGAGCCTTTAGCATGACAGAGTGATGACCCTAGACTGGATTCTCAGATTTTAATAGCTTTGTGGTTCCCATAGGGCGAAGCTCTTTTCTCTTTGCTTTCTTCGGCATAAAGTTTCTTCTCTACCGGGGATCCTCCTGCCCACAGCTCCCTCATCAGTCTTTGATTACTATGACATCATCACGGCTACAATGCTGCTTTCCATATCGCACATTTATTTTTTTTTCATGTGTTTTCTTTTAGCTGGTGTAAACTTAACAAAACAAGCTGATCTGTGGACAGTGTTGCCTTGCATGTGCACACTAACATGGCAATGTACAGACTCTGTGAAATCACAGTGTACCTGGCTTCAGCGTCAGATGCTCCCCTCCCCCGCCTTCTGCAGGACCCACATTTAGGGTTCTACACATGATTTGGCATTTGTAATAGAATATATATTTTTTTCTAAGGAAGTTCATTCATTGTATGTGCTTGGGTTCCATAAGAGTTTAGATCTGTCTTTAAGTTTGGTGTCCAGGCATTTCCCTCACTTTCCATTGCCCTGCTGCTATTCTTGTGGCTGTGGCTCTGTGGTCCTGCAGGTTAAAAAGGTGTGCTGCTGGTGCTTCTTTTAATAGATAGGTTCAATATATTTTAGTCTCCTGGGCAGTTCCTTAGTCCAGCATTGTACCAGAAGCCAGGCTATCTGAAAGGCTTTAATGGCTTTGTCAAAAATTCTTATAAAATGTGATATCTTAAGCCTGTATCACAAGTGTAGAAATTATAATAAAGATATTATAAGAAAATACTTAAGAAAGTGAGCAGTATTTGAACCAAACAAAATGGTATTACAAACCATTAAAAATATTTATCCAGAAACTCATATCTTAGCCTTAGCTGTGAATTGATACTAAGCTCTTGGTGAAACCTCCAGTTCCCAGATACATAAACTTGCTTGATCTTCTCAGAAATCTAAGGATCTCAGTGTTTTAGAAAGCAGTTCAAACACAGTGTCTTGATTTGATCTGGGCGTGGTATCTCACACCTGTAGCCCAGCGTAGCTCCCCAAGTGCTGGGTTATAGCGTGACAGGAGGATGGCAAGTTCGAGGCCAACCTGAACCAGATAGCAAGACCCGGCTGCCTCACAGTAAATCAAAACAGATAACAAGTCAACAAAAAATCCTCTTCCAGGCAGTCATACTGCAATAGAAACTATCTTCTGGATGCTGAGCTGCTGGCGGCCACGAAGCCTGTGCCCTACTGCAGAGGGCAATGCAAGTTTAGCAATTCCTGTTGGCCTGTTGCATACCATTAAGTCTGCTTTCTCAAGAGCAAAACTTCAAGTCCTTGGTTCTGACTTATATATTTCTCCAAAAAATTAATTTGGCTAGTAACTTTCATTCATTAATTCTACAGTTGGTATGCCGGGTTCAAGTTCTGAGAATAGAGATGTGAAAAAAAGCTAACAATTATGATAGTGTGTTAATAGAATTTGGTGGAGTAGGTCAAAGATATTGGAAGAGGAACAAAGACCATTAAGTTATTTACTTTATTTTCTCAAAATAGATATACAATTTTTGTAGTACAGAGCCTTTAGGATAGGCCATTGCTCACAGGGACTCCTATGACAGCTCTTTGCATTACCAGATCCTGTGGAATGGCAGAGCCCAGGGAGGAGGGAACTACATACAACAGCATTAACGGAACATGAAATCATTAAAGACTGAGTTTTATGCTTTTCTTATGGATGTCACAAGCATAGCAAAACTAGCACATGTAGTTCCCAGAATCACGGCTTCATCGTAAAGATGAGTCATGTTGAACTGAAGGGACTGTACTTTAATGAACCAGTCTGGATATTGTTGCTTGTCCATGCTTGTAAGCAGACAGCCTGGGGAACAGGGGACAATCCATTTTTCAAATGAAATATTAGTCCCTGCTGCTGCCCTTCTGTCTTGATTTCCTTCTCAGTGTTCTGCACACACTACCTCCTTACATACATGCTTGCTTTGAGGTTTCCCTTAACTACATACAGAAGACTCACAGAACATTTTCCACTCTTCTGGGTGGCATTCCCCAATTGGATTGGTTAACAAATGAGCATCACCAAGTATGTATTCTATGTCACAGTTTACCGCACCATGTGGACAGAAACCAACATGGAATATGATTGCTTGTTCTCGAGGAAGATTTTACACTCTTGGTGAAGATGAAAACACACAGGAGTGGGCTTCTCAGCCCCCAAAAGAAACACAAGTGGACTTTTAAGCCCCTAAGTGTGGCATGCCCTGCAGGAAAGAACAGTTCAACACAGAGTGGTAGCCAGTAGGGAGAACTTCAGAAGGGAGGAGGAATAGGAGGAAGCCTTAAAGGGCCATTTCCATTTTGAATAATTTGACAAATTTTAACATTTGCCAATTTTATATCTTTTTAAAATCCATAAGGTAAAAATGTCTTAATGAGAAATGAATAATGTACTATAGACCAATTGCTAAATGGTCTTATTAAATAAAAAACATGGAGGCAGATATAGGGGTGAAAGGTGAGAGATCAGGGAAATAGGAAAAGCCACAAGCTAACCTCACCTCGCCAACTCCTCAGCTTCCAAAGCGACCTAGTCCTGTATACCCACACCTAGATGCCTTTCTGTTCTGTTCTCTCATTTGCTCTCTCTGCCCAGCTATATCACTTGCTCTTCCTGCCCAGCTCTGTCACTTCCTGTCTGTCTGTACAGACCTCCAGACCTCAATGGTTGGTGCTGGGATTAAAGGCATGTGTCACCATGCCTGGCTTTGTTCCCCAGTGTGTCTTTGAATTCACAGAGATCCAGACAGATCCCTGCCTGCCAAGTGATAGGATTAAAAGCACATGCTACCATTGCCAGACTTCTGTTTAATATAATGGCTGGCTTTTTTCTCTGATCTCCAGGCAAGCTTTTTTTTTTTTTTTTTTTTTTTTGAGCACAAATAAAATATTACCACAATGCACCATTATTTTTATTTCTCATTTCAACAGATAATGTTATGGTTTTGCTCAATTTTTATGTCTAAGAAAATATTCGCATACTGAAGCCTTGGTTTTGAGCCTCTCATGGATTCTAGAAGTAATAAAATATCAAGATATAAATTTTAGTTTCAGTTAAAGATGCTAGAGACAAAATAAAAAGGAACTGCTAATTTTCAATATTGTTATTTAGCCATGGTTAACTGTTATGTTTTGTGATATTCTTATGTAAATGCTTTAAAGCAGATTTGAATACATTATTTTCTGCTGAGCATCATGCAATACTACTTTTTAATTATGTTATAAAACAACTATGAGGAGTGGGAATGTAGCTTAGTTGTTAGCCCTGGGGTCGCCCAGCCATTCACAGAATCCAGGTGGTAGCGTATAGCTTTCTAAACCTAGTTCTTTAAGAGGTGGAAGCAGAAGGCTCACAAGTTCAAAGTCATCCTACATTGCCATGACTACTTTTACATTTATACTTGCTACAGTATAATCACCTGAGGGGAGAGCCTCAATTGAGGAATTGTCTAGATTCAGTTGCCCTGTGAGAATGTCTGTGGAAGACTTTTTTAATGTTAACTAATGTAGAAAGACACAACCTACTGTGGGCAGCACTATTCCCTAAGCAGAGGGTCCTGAACTCCATAGTTAAAAAGGGGGATGAGAGCAGAGGGAAGCAAACCAGCAGCATGAGTGCATTCTTTTCTCCTTTTTGTGAATGGGATGTGACGAGCTCTTCAAACTCTTGACTTTTCCTCAATGACAGACTGTCATTGGGAACTGTAAACCAGATAAGCCCCTCCTCCTCTTGACTTTTCCTCAATGATAGACTGTCACTGGAAATTGTAAACCAGATAAGCTCCCCCTCCTCTAAGTTGCTTTTTGGCCAAAGTGTTTAATCACAGTAGCAGAAATAAAAGTAGAACAAGTATATACCAAGTTTAAGACCACTCTGGGTTGCATAAAAGAGAAGAAGTAGAGAGAGGGAGCGAAGGAGAAAGGGAGAGAGAAAGAGAGAGAAAATGGACATCTGTGAGTCTGTTTTGTTCAATAATGTGGTTGACAAATTAAAGGTAATGAATCTGGGGTCACTAACTTCTTAATATAATGAAGCTACAATCTCAGAAACATTTACAGATGTGTTGGCCTTTAAAACAAGTCCTTCATGAAACCACAGTTACACTTTCACAGTAACGCCATGAATGGTGGTAGAGTTTATTCATTTATTTTTTTGTCTTATATTTTGTTTGGTAATTTTTTGTCTTATTGGTCTTTTGCTTATATATTATGATTTCTGGTTTTGTATTTTAATGTGTTTTTTTGGGTGTGTGTGTGTGTGTGTGTGTGTGTGTGTGTGTTTCCTGTGCTTTTCCTTTTATTTTTATTCTGTTTTCCCCCTTGTTTGTTTTCTAAGGAGAGAAAGAAAGCTTGGAGTTTATGGGTGAGGAGGTAAGGAGGATCTGGGAGGAGTCAGATGAAGGAAACCCTGATCAGAATAAACTGCATGAAAAATTTATTTTTTTTTCTTTTGGTTTTTTGAGACAGGGTTTCTCTGTGTAGCTTTGTGCCTTTCCTGGATCTCGCTCTCTAGACCAGGCTGGCCTCGAACTCACAAAGATCCACCTGCCTCTGCCTCCTGAGTGCTGGGATTAAAGGTGTGCGCCACCGCCGCCGCCACCACCACCCAGCTGAAAAATTTATTTTCAACAATAATGCCATCAGTCAGTGGACACCCTCATAAGTCACATACTATGATGGCATGCACTTTCTCATAAGACACACACGATGATGGCAAGCACACCCTCATAGTGCCATGGAGGCATGCTCACTGGGGCAGGACCTTGCCTCTAAGGAACTGAACCCAATATAATGAGTCAGTTAAGAGTTTAGAAAGGCCAGGTGAGGCAGAGGAAGAGGCACCAATAGACAAGACAGCTGGAACAACATGGCATTTTCAGGGAAGAACAGATGGTCAACCTTGGCTACAGTGTACAATACGAGAAGACACTAGAGACGGGTTACTAAAGCCAGACAAGGAATAATTTTTCTCATACTTAGAAATCCCACTTGTTATAAAAAAAATTGTATAGTTTTTGTTTGTCTGCTTATTTTGGCATTGTCAGTAATCAAATTCCAGTCATTTCTTTGGGGCTACTTTTACTAAAAATTGGAGAATGGGAGCAGGAGGAACAAGTGTCATAAACAAGCTTAGGTGTGCAGAACAAGCGTCAACATGACCTTTCCTTCTTGTGAGTCAGCAATGCCTTCTTCTCAGACATAATAATTAAAAGATGGAGTCTTTAAGAAGTCTTCTTACTACATAGCCGAGCCTCCTCTGACTGAGAGCTTCCTGCCTCAGCCTCTGGCATCCTGCCATTGTAGGCATGTATCACCACATATAATCTTTAAATGTGACTTTAAAAAAATTTAGTTTAATTTCATTACCTTGTTTAGTGTATGCAACAATCTAAATAATAGCCATATTTTTGTCGCTGTTTTGTACCTGGAGCATTTGAGATAGAAGACAAATATACTTGTCCCATATTTGCAGTTTACTGGGAAACAGAAATCCAGATTTCTACATGAATATGTTAATGCCAAAGTGAATTGCTTTATACTGTGATGCTTTTTCATTTTCTCCTGGTAGAGTATTATGTTTACCATATTAGTGATTGAATAACTTCTCTTCTAAAGTAATTTCTTTCTTTAGTTAAATCATCCCAAATAATGGCTAGGGAAGCATATTGACTTCCTTATATTACAACAGTCATTCTAAATATTCTGGAAACTTCAAGAAAATATTTTCCAAGCATCTGGTCTACAGGTTCCTACACAAGCTGCATCTTAGTGTGTTTATCCTCAGATTAGGTCAAAAGATAAGTGGGGATATGTAGAAATCTCTAAGTGAGACAAAACTGTCAAGTGTGAGGCAAATAGATGTTTGTTATAAGTGTTAACATTTCCTGACCTTAATTCCTTATCTCAGAAGTGAACAGTTTGGACTAGTAATCCCAGAGGACTCACTGCATTGCCTGTGTTCTCTTAGAAATAAAGAACATTTAGTTCTATATATATACATGCTATATGCTGGCTTTGAGGTGAGAGAACACTCCAAGTGTGATTATCTTATAACTGCCAACTTCAGAGTCAAATTTGAGAACTGCGGTGTTTGTGTTTATTTTTAAGAATTCTCATGGCCTGAATATTCCTCGAATCTGAAGGATTTGTAACTGGTGAAATAGACCCAGTTATAAACAGAGACTGTTATTTAAAAACAAGGTACCAGTGTGTTTAATTTTTAGATAAATAGAAATAAAATGATTAAGACTACCTGTCAACTGTGTACTGAGCTGGTTTGTAATGTGAGGAGGCAGAAGGCTGCAGGGAGCCCAGGTTCAGACTGTGAGTTTGAATCCTGGACGCTGACTTTCATATTATAGACCTTTTCACGAGTGAATTCTGTTCTGAAAGCCTTCATTTTCCTATCTGAAAAAAATCAACTCTGTATCACAGGATTTTTTTTTTAGGAATAAATTTGCTAAGTCGTATATGGTATACCTAGAACAGTGTATGTCATGAAATGCCATTAGTAGCATGTTGACTAAGACAACATTTTAAAAGACTCTGATTTAGTTATTGTGTGTGCATGATGTTTGTATGCATCCATGTGCACATGCATGCCACAGTGCACATGTAGAGATCGGAGGATAACCTATGGGATTTGGTACTTCTCTTTTACCACATGGGTCCTGGGAATGGCACTCACGTCCTCAAACGTGGTGGTGAATGTCTTCACTGGCCAAACAATCTTGCTGGTCTAAGATACTTTTTCAACTAAATAAGTTACATAATTAATGATGAGTGAAATAAATAAATTTGAAGGAAAATGCTGAGTGCACAAGAGATTTTTGTTGTTTGTTTCCAGCACTGTATCTTTAGTATTCCTGAAGTGCTCAGTACAGATTAGGTGCCCAACAGATACTGGCTGAAAGAACAGGTCAAACATTAATGACGTTGAAGTTTATATTATTTTGATTTTCCCACAGAACATTGTTCTGTATTTAATTCTTTCCTAAGTTCAGGATCATTTAGCACATTTAGTCATGTGCTATCAGTCATGTAGCATGAACAGAAAGTAACATCTCCCTCCTATTCCAGCATTTCTTTGCTTTGTTAAACAGAGATGTTTCACTATTTTAAACAATTTCTTATAGACACAGATGTCAGACCACATTATTTTTAGAATAAAAATATCAGACCTCTATTTATTTGGACATTTCATGGGTCTTGGCAGTTCCCTTTGTTTAGTAGCAGCTGTATTGATCCAGCTGCTGCAGTTGCTACGTGGGCAGCTGCTGGGTACCATTGCCAAGTGCCTCAGATGGTTTTAAACTGATTGCAGAGTGAAAACCCAATCCATGGATACCATAAATACTTACAAGTCTCCTGTCAACATTGTCCAGTTGCAGGCTCTGACCTGGAACCATGGATTCTAAATTCAGTGATCAGGTCCTCTGGACACAAGTTAACTCAGATCTCAAATAGCTTAAATGGGGAAATTCCTCCTGCTCAGCCTTGGATTTACTAATAGTGCTGGAATCTAACTATGTGAGCTAAGTGCTTCCTAGGGTTTCTACAGTCTTTATCTTACTTGACTTAACCTGTAGTCTCTCCTCTATATTCTTTCTCCTCACAGACACTCTTTGTAAATCACTGTTGATTTGCCAGAGTGACAAGGATACTACTTCATTTAATGAAATTAAATCATTCCTCCCAATAAGTACTAAATAACAAAAACATGAGCGTAAGATTTCAGCCTCCAGCTTCATACTGATTTAAGCATATTGTTGTTGTTTAAATGATTTTATTGGATGCACAATCTTGAAAAACAAAGGTATGTCCTATAACATAACACCAAATAATAAACCCTAATAATAGTTGTTGCCTTGAGATTGCATTGACCAAAGAAAAATAATCCAATTTTTGTTTGGTTTTTTTTCAAAAAGAACTATTAATGTTTAGGTTAAAATTCCCAAGCAGGGTTTAGAAATCCTGAATAAAGATCTTCCATTTTTTTTTTCTAGAATGAAAAATGGAGAAGCAATATAGACCTGTTCTAGCCATGGAATGTAACTGAAACCTCTTTGCTAGAGTAGAGAAAGATGCCTTCCTAACATCAGGCAAAAGGCTGTTAAGGTCACTGTGTCCCAGTTGTGGCTGCCGTGTTGCTAGCCTGTTGAGGGTGTGTATGCCACTGAGGAGGTGGTAGAGAAGAAGTCAATCACCACCTGGCGACCATCTAGACAGACTGCAGAGAAAAAGAGAGAAGAGCAGGCAGAGAAGAGAGCATACTGCTGATAGCAGTATGGGAGCTCTTAAAGTTCAGATGGGTTTTATTGGGGGGGAAACGCTACTTTATTTGTTGCTCCCAAATAAATGAAATGACTGCCAAAGTTGGTGAAGGGTGGCACACAGTTTTGTTTGTGGTCCCCCTAGGAGAGGCAAGCCTCGACATAGCTTCTAAATAAAAAATGTCTACTGTTATTCATCTATGAATTTGAGAATCGTAGATTAGTCATATCTAAGTGAGAAATTTACATGAACATGCCTACTGCACTGTTGTAGAAAGCTTAGTATCAGTGCCATCATCAAGTCCTCACACGCACCCCGTTCTCAATCACAGGGATCCCATGATGGCACAAATCTCTGGAACCAACACTGCACCAGAGATAACTGTTTCATGGTGCTGCGTTTTATTTGTATCCCACCTCAATATGTCATTCTGTGGTGAAGAAAGACACTTGTCCTACTTCTAAATACCGAAGCAGAGCACTGCCAACTCATGTCCTTTTCAGTTAGGCTTTGATTCTTCCAATCATTGGATTGCACTGGACCCACTGTGGGGACAGTTAAAAATCTCCCATTTCTCAAAAGCCACCGTGTGCCCAACCCAAACTTGCTTAATGGATTTTACCATTGCGTTTAATTTCCTTGGCCCTCAAATGAAAGATACAAAAACTGCCTTGCATTTACCTTCCACAACCATGTAAGAAGATAATCTGGTTTTGATGAAATTCTGTATTGAATATAAACTCTGTTTTATGTTTATTTACTGGTTGAATCTATGCCAGCAGTTCTGGGGCATTCTGAGTAGATATATGCTATCTCATGCATATTTCAGGAGCATCAGCACCTTCACCCCTATTCCAGAATCTGTACTGCAAGCATTAGAATGTATGTTGGCATCTGTGGCACATCAGCATCTTTCAAACAGAACACGAACTGTAGGCATCCTGTGGTGTGCATTTTTCATAACACAGGTGTTAATTCCTCCCCCAGGAAATATAAGAATGGTAAATCAACAGATATTAACTCTCATGAGTTATGTTTGAGTGCTCATCATAAATAGTCTATTTACAATGTCACATGGTTGGCAAAATATTTGATTGTCTGCTCAGTAACTGTTGGTCTATCATGGACAGTTTAGAATCAACCCTGACACCTGAACATTGGCCCACATTGGTAACTGTGCACACAGTGGTGATACGTCAGTGAATACACCTTCATCAGTAGACTGGCTGATGAGGAAGCGAATAGATGCTAGGAAAAATGCATAAGAAAGGTACAAACAAAATCAACTGTGGAAATTCTGTTGTTTGTTTTATAAATAATGCCATTACCCATGTATATTGTGCTTCATGAAAATGAAAGTAAATTATTAACAAGGGCTAGCATTTGAAAACACACAAAACTCAGCCTGGCAGTTCAGGTCTAATCTTAGCTATTGGGGGGCTAAATTAGGAAGGTTAAAGTTTAAGACCTGATAGGGCTAAAGAGTAAGTTCAAGGCTGGCCTAGACAAGTTAGTGAGACTTTCAAACATATATACATAATTATAATGCAGTTACCCATTTGGAGAGACAATGCCTTCTCAAACAATGGAGTATCAAATCAAAAGCCCTATGCCAGATATGGGTTCTGAGTTTCTAGTCAGTGAGTTTCCACAGACACCCCTCAACATTATTGCAATTGCAATTGCTCTCAGTTACTGTTTAGAACTTGGCAATAAGATGTTATTGCTGAAGATACTACGTATTTGAGTCACAAGACATGGAGAATTCACAATGATACCAAACTGGAAGCTTCATCTTTACCGCCTGGCTTTCATCGTACTGGAAGTGTCTATGCATGCTACTTAAGGTAGAAAAATAATTAATAGCCTCACCAAACTGTGAACCCTGTAAAAAACAGTAATGACTGGCTTGGCAAGATGAGTTCACTCTTACGTTAGTGGCATGATTATCTGGAGAATAACCAACCATTTTATGATTGGATTTAAGCCCTCTTCACATGACAGAACCCATGCTTGGAATCATTAACTGGGTAAAGAATTCATGGCTGGCTAGGTCATAGGTCCCATAGAATAACCTGTTAAATAGACATAGTAATAAACTATCCTCCAAGTTCTTATTTTTATACCCATAGATAAATGCATCTCTCCACCTTCATCAGAGAAGCCGCTTTTTATAGTAGATGGTATTTAATACACTAAACCCTAACTAGTCAGCATGCGGAGAATAAGAGACAGTGGAGTGATCAGTTTTAAATGGGGTATCTATAGAACAATCCCTTACCTCAAGGCTCAAGGCTAATTATGGAAGGAGGGGTTGGAAAAAAATGTAAGAACCGGAGGTCATGGATATGTACACAGAAAGAGTATCTGTCAGACATGACAGGACTGTTGAACACTTGAACTCACAGTGGCTGTGACTGCATGCACAGAACCTGAATAAAATCAAGCCAATGAAAACACTAGCATGAAGAGAGGAGGGCGGAAGTCCCTCCCCAGTGGAGCAGCTATTGCCAGCTGATGGATTCCGGGCCAGCAGTCCCTGAAGGGAAAGCCATTTGCTAGGTGACAGTCATATACCCACTACACAGAGGCAATACTGAGCAGGCTCAGTTGGCTTTAAAAAAAGACAGAGAGCGCATGAGCTTGAAGGGGAAAATGGGGGTGCAGATAGAGGAAGAGTTGGGTGGGAAGAAATGGGGATGCGTGTATTTTATCAAAACACAGTCTATAAACGTATGACGTTCTCAAACAATAAAAATAAATATACAGCCAAGAAGGATTTTATTACTGCCATCTTTCATGAAAATTGCTATTTTTTAATTATAGGAAGACTGCATTTTACTTAGCCTTGTATTACAGCAGAATGTGTAACATGTATTTTATACGTTCATGAAAATTCTGCTTTAGTTACTCTCGTAGAATTTTGACGAAAGTCCATGAAAACTTCTTGCTTTTAGCAGGAAATATAAAATTTGTATTTAAAGACACTGGTAAATTGCATGCAACATTAAATTTCAAGTTAGCTAAATCAGAAAGACTGGTCATATAGTTTAATTGTGGAGTGCTTGCCTCCATGAATGAGGCCTTTAGTACCATAAAAAAGTACATGAACTTATAATTTCTTTTAAACTACATTCTTTTCCCATATGTAAAATGTATTTCTATTAAGCACTTAAATTTATTATTGGACTTATAAGTATCATTGAAAATAATAGTTCAAATATTTAACTGTAAATTGTATGCTCTTGAAGAATTTTCTTAAACCTAACAATTGTTTAATTAGACACCAGACAGCAAGTTAGCTACTGTCTTCATGCACAAGTCCTCAGTATTAGCGTTCTAATGGACAATGACATATAAACAGTTTATCTTTATGGCACTGAAATGGGGTCTGATTAACTATATTCCAAGTGTAGCCATCTTTGTTTATTATAGTATAAAACAATTTTCAGCATCTCTCATCCTTTTAATCTAATGGCCTAGAATCTATTACAGTTGTTCTTGTGTACATGCATTAAGCAAATAACAATTGCTAGTTGACATAAACCAGATATCATTAATGGATCAAATGGCTCAGCTGATTAAATAATTTCCAGTTGCTCAATCTATATTCTTTGCTAAAATAGATGGCCATCTATATAATACAGAGAACTATAACACAAAACAGGCAGATATCAACCACGTGCAGGCATCATCTTAATTAGTTCACAGATACTCTGTTTTCATAACAGTAGATAAGCCAATCAATTAGTTGGTAAGTGTAATTCTGCTCCCTTTTGGCCACTCATTACATCAAGTCTCTCTTGGAAGATACTGTTATTTAACTAACATCTTGGCTTTGCTCTTGCTTAACCGCTGTCCATGAAGTTAAAGATGATTACAGTACCAATTATCTCAGATAGTGCACATCTATATAAAACATACATAAAATATTTGATGTAGTGCTGACTTGAATCAGTTAAAAACGGTGCAAGCATGGAAGTGAAGAGAACCCGTGGGTGGCCACCCTATCTCTTGGTGAGACTCGGTATTTACAACATCAAAAGGAGCTCTTTGCCATAACTTCATGTCCCTCTTATGCCATGCTGAGTTAGAGAATATAGGTTTCTGAATAATGTGTATGATAAATATTGGCAGATTCCTGGTGTGCTCAATTTCTGATTATGCATGAATGTATTCTTTGGTGGGTAACTCATCTATCTCCAGAATGCTACCTCTTTATTGCTTTTATGGAACCTCCAACTCTTTCCTCCCTGTACCTACCTCTCTTTCTGGACCAGTCTTTAAGCCTTTAGAACATGGTTCACAAAGCCCTGAACAATTACCTTCAGCCAGTAGGGAGCACCTATCACTTTGTTCCTGTATTGTTAGAGAAACCAGATACCTACATGCACTCATGCTTCCTTATTAACTCAGTGTCCCAGCCAGCCTTTTAAAAGCCCACATTCGTGAAGACTTCCATGGGAATAAGGCACATACTTTCTTTCCAACCACATAACTTCTCAGCACAGTCCCAAAGGATGACAGCTCCAAGTGTAAAAGAAAAGTGTATGGGTGTGTGTGGGGGGGGGGGGGAGGATTTCTTTAGTAGGGAGCAAAAGAAAACTTGACCAAAGGTATAAAGGGTGAATAAGTCCTAAGTGAATGTCAAGGACCCAATGCTTGAGGATGGCAAATACTTTCCCCCTGTGGTGAGGCTGAGAACAATGGCAAAGCCTTCCTCTGGTCTGAGTGTGAATGTGGACAGTGTTGCAAAAACTGTCAATCACAGCTTCCTCCTTCTCCTCCTGGATGTTAACAGCCTGAGATACTAGCTAACCACTCCCCCTGTGCTGTACCTATTTAACGGTTCCGTCAGAGCACGCACTGTGGGCGTGCCCTCCTGTCTGTCACGCCACTCCTTGGCTGTCAGGTCAAGCCCAGGACTTGCAGGTTGTACTCTTTGAATTTCTCATGTACTGACTTTGTAGAACTAAACCTGGAAATGGACTGGAAATGTATCTCATTGCCACCATTTCCTTGATTTTGTTAGTTATATAAACAAAAGAAATCAAGAAAGAAACAGCACAGATTCCCCAATTTTTGCCTAGAGTTCTTTCAACAACACATTGAGTCTAGATATATCAAATTCATATATATTTATATATACATTTATAGATATATAAACTACCATTTAACAGCTATAATGATCATGAAAATGTAACAAACCAATGCTTCTCCTTGATGTCTCTGGGCATTGTACTCACTGAGAGAGGTTTAAAGAAGTGATGCTAATATTAAACAATGTACTGTCTCATCTTTAGAAAAGACAAAGTCACAGGGAGTAATATGAAAATTAATATGAAAAGTAATGAAAATGCAAACCTGGCATACTGGACTCAGCCTTTTCTCCCAGGGTATGGAATAATGAGGACTTGGAACTCAAGACTAAGGAGCAGAAGCCGAAGCAAACATGGTAGAGAGGAGATTCTTGTCACCACCATCTGCTTCCTCTCCAGGGATCTGTCATAGGAACCCATGTAAAAACAGACTGCAAGGTGTTCTGTGTAGACACTGGACTGTGTCAAAAGGAGTAATACCAGTTCCTTGACTATCAGACATTTTGGGGAATGTGACTCAGACCAGAGGGGAGCTGAGAGCAGAGCCTGGGCATGGGGCCTCAGGGGAAGGCACTGCTGCATCGTGTCCTGCTGTTGAATAATCGTGCACTAGGGATGCACCATATGTACACTTCAGGTTTCTGCTTCATGGGTTTGGTTCTTATAATTTGTCAACAGTCTTGGACAGGCTAGGGTTGGAATGAGTCTTTGAATGTTGTTGCCCAAGATGCAAGATAAATGAATTCTGATGATTTCAACACTGATCTCTATTGTCAGGGTCATAGCTGGCCCTTGGCTACTCAAAGAGTTTATAAAATTCATTTTTTTGGTTATTGTTAGCTTGTATTTTATAATTAATTATAGTTTCTACATCTCATTATTCTGTTCATATTTTTAATATGTAATAAACTGAATTTCCATTTGAAGATTTACACACTTAAGAAATTTTAAAATATGATATGTTTCATTTATCCAAGATAAACATCACAAGTGGAGCTTATTAGCATCAGCCCACATAGTGAATGGCAACAAAACACTGGCTTTAGAGCCTTATAAGAAATTCTTCCGTGGTGAGTCTTCTGGGTCAAGGAGCATAGACTACACACAGTGACCAAAAACTGAAGGTGGTTGGCTGTGAGGCTACACGGCATTTTGCTTTGGTTGCATCATATGCTTAATAATAGATGGATAAAACTATAATTATGTGAAAGTACGTAGTGGTAAGTGCAAAGCAGAATTGTTGCAACATATATACTCAACTGTCGGCGGGAGTTGAGTTCCCAGTGTCCTCCAGCCCAGGTTGTTCACTGTCACTCAGGTGGCAACAACGTGTGCACCCGTTGCCGTCTGTATGGTTAGCGTCCATTAAGAGCAGACGTGTAGCATAAGAGGAAACTCATGAACGGAACCCACACTGTGAACTTAACACTGAAGGCAACATTGACACTAAGTGTGCTTCGACCCTTTCCTCGTCACCATCATAGATTTAAAACTGTTGTGTGAGAAATAAGCCCCACCCCATGAACAGAGGAGCTCGGTGGTCACGGCTCAAATACAGAAAACACACACAAGAAGTTTGAAAGTTAGTGCAGGCTCGAGCTGAGCTTCCCCAAGGCCTCCTCCGCTCCACTCACTGTGCTAGTCTATCCCTGTATACACACCCACTTGGACGTATTTTTGGAGGCAGAAGAGTACTGCTTGCTTTTGTGCAAATTAAATTGCAAAAGAAAAAAAAAATGTTGACATGAAACTGAAATACATCCAGTAGACTGGCAAGAGCTTCTGGGGAGAGCTTCCTCTTGGTGCCATTCTGAGAGACACAGCTCCCTTTCTCCCAGGGCCCTTTGCTTGAACCCCCACACCTCCCAACCCAGCAAGATCCACAAGACAATGAGCAGGATTTGAAGGCAAAATTAAAGGCTTAGAAGCCATAGCCTCTAAAAGATCAATTGCTTGTGATGCAGAGAGATGGAAAAAAAATATGCCAGTCTCCAGTTCCTTATTTGCTCTCTTTCTGGTTTTCTAATAATAATGATAACAACAATAACAACAACAATAAACAAAAACATGGAGATTCTGTGGTCTTAGGGACCTCCTAGACACAGAAGATACTCTAAATATACATTTGTTTAAATTTTTAAAAAGCCGTGCATGTTTTAGAAATCTTCCTTGGAGGTAATCTGTTAGATGAGACTGATAATTTGGCTTCCAGCAGTAACAACTTATGCCAAAAATGAATCATAAATAAAGTCTAGACAAATGCAACTGTTTTATTCCAGCAGCAGCCAGCAGATGCTTTGTGTAACCTGCACTCTCTAGCTGGCTATATTAATTTTCTACATTGCTTTTACTCTGTAATTCCTTGGAACCAAACAAACTCTAAACATGTCCTTTGGCCATTTGGATTCTCTCAGATCACTCGCTGTAACATTCCTCAAGATTAACAAAGAGTAAACTGCCTTGTGAAAAGTCCTTCTGATCATCCACGACTTACCACACAGCTCTGCTTAGGCAGGGAGATCACAGGCAGCATAGGAAGTACCCCATAGTTGTCAAAATTCCTCAGTGTATCAAGTGTAGGAAGAAGGACAAGGTGAAGGAAGTGCAAGCCTAGGGGAACAGAGACTCAAAGTCTGTCCATGGGCTGCCAATCAAGTATATAGTTATGATTCTGATAACCTCATCTTCCACTTCTATGATATTCATATTGTAGTGGACTGAAATCTTCCAGATCCTGAACACTCTTCAGAATACTTGTTGTGTTTGGACAAACACCTTTGCTAATTTTCCAAATGAAACTGTAACAGAATCGTGAAAATCAGGACTTCATTTTTTCTTTCTGAGGGAACCAATGCATAGAAGGTTAGTGGAGCCTGTCCTTGGAAGATAGCTTAAACTGACATTCTGTGCAACCCAAATGCAAGTGTTAGCTGCAGTAATTGTGGGAAACATGATTGAGCTTTCTACTCATTACAAGCAATTCTCCTAAGCTCCATAGACAGACTTTCCTTAATTGAGGAACAGGCATTACCAATGAATTTTTATGAGTTCATTCGTTCTAGAGCATTCCATCACAGTGCAGTCAGGTTATTATATTAAAAATGTATATCACAACTGGAGCAGTTTTGTAAAACATGCATTAATACACTGTTGTATCTATTTATTTGTACCCTGGGGACATAGGGAAGAAAGCAAACTGCTTACAGCTTAAAAAATCGTAACTGCCCACAGCTAACAGTTGAGATGTTGGAACTCAGGGACAGGTCTCTCTTTGACCACATGAAAGTAATTATGGTTGGCTATAAAGAAATGGAAAGGTTGCTTAAAATTCAGTTAAGACATAGTGTGTGTGTACAGCAACTTTTTTAGTGTTGACTGAAAATAAAAGCTAAGCTTGGTAAACTACTGCATTCTACCTCTAGCCCACCAGAACATGTGCATGCCCACTGTGATTTGGTCCTTAACTATTAGATACTAGTCTCTATTGGTGATATATCAATAAACATTTATATTTCTTGTCACGAAAACTGATACCAAGAATTCTAGAAAAAGGAAGTTATCCAAGGTATTTTAAAGATAAGAGGTGAGTTTTATGGGCAGCAGCCTGAAGTAGAGTCAGAGTATGATTTCTTTATCATCTCACAGAATTCCAGTGATGCCTCTTGATACATTATTCGGGTTAAACACAAAAACTACATATGATGTCTTGAAAATTAACACTGAAATGCTCATGTTTTCTGGGAGTTACAGCTTATCTTATTATAGTTATGGCTTTTTCTTTGAGTTTCCCAAGTGGAAACTTCCCCATGTAGCCTCATAAGGAGCCAACATTGCTAAGGCCTCCAGAGCCTATTAACAAGAAAAGCGCTGCTGTCACAGTCAGGAATACGGCCATCACCACAGATGCACAATTCAGCTAGGGTTTTTAAGTATGGTGTGGTGGAAGATTTTGTTCTCTTTATAGATTTAAAAGTATTGTTAGATAATGTGCAACTTAAAAGTAATTCACACGCACATACACGGTCAGGCTGTTGCTAGGGGCCTCTGTAAAGCTTACAAATTCGGAAACAAGGCATTCACACTCAATGAATCAGAACTGCAGCATCCTACATGACTAATGTGATGACTAAGCAGACACTCCACAGAAGAGTTTGAGAACTGGGCTTTAGAGAAAATGCTGTCATTAGACTCCAAAATGCCAACATAACTATCATTTCGATCAAGGGAGCCAATGTGGAATATTAATTAACATATTTTAAGCCAGTAAGTGATTGTTCTACTCTTAAATCTGTTTCTTCCTCCACAACCACCCCATGCTACATTCTAATACAGCCCAATATAAAAAAATATATTAAATATCAGAGGAATGCCTTGATAATATACCTGGACTTTCCATTGATTATTTTCCACAATATTCTTATTGGGCAACAGGCTCTCCTCTGAAAACATAATCTTTCTCTCCTACCTGTAAAGTTTGAAATTTCTCATAGTTTTTGTAGCAGTGGCGTCTGGAATGGTGCCAGGGTGTCAGTTATTACTTCTTGTGTGATATTCACTTTGTATGAAGGCTTTCGTCTCTTCTTAGTCTGCACGTTTTTGTGTAATATTAAATACAGGTGTGTGCATGCTTAATTCCCCCATTTGGATGTAGGATATGTGGCTAAGTGGGTCACACAGGTAGTGAGTTGAGAAGATAGAAAGATGACAGAGGGAAGGAGAGAGGGGAGGGAGAGTTAGGAGAGACAACGGGTGGAACTACAGGAGCCAGAGATAGCTAGGGGAACAATCCAACTTCCTGTACATGATTGTAAGGCCTCAATTAGAGGAATAGAAAATGCACGATTGCGTTTGGGTTTGATGTGTCCTCAACTCTGGAATGATCAGATAGAGGAATAGAAGGAAAGAGCAGGGGGTGAGATTGGGATAGGGAAAGAGGAGAAACAGAATTCCGAGAGGAAAAGAGAGAGACAGGGAGGAAGGCATGTCCACCATTTTTACACTGCTGTGAATGGGTTCCAAGGTAAGATGTGCAGGATTGTTCTCAAGTGAAACTGATTCCCAGCCATCACCCATGTAGAGGGAGAGAAGGTAAAGGGGGAGGGGAAAATTCTGGCTTCATGAAGGAATGGATTTCTAGAAAAATCAGACCAACTAATTCTTATATGATTCACTATTCTGATTTACATGGACAAACATTTAATCACTATGACAAGTCCAAAAGATACAGATAACAACGTAGATACAAAAAAGTTAACCAAGATTTCATCTGGTAATTGAATATGAGAAATTGTGTCTGGAATCTGTTACCTTACCCATATTCTGTTCTCCTCAGGCAGAAATTTATGTATATTTGCTCAATTATACAAAATATATATCCTTTACAGTTTTGAAAAATGAGTGCTTTCTCATTTTTATTACGTGGTGGACATACCATATTTTAAAATGTTACATCTCATCAATAGGAATCTCTATGGCCCCTTCTATGATACAGACCTTAATAAATGCTTTCTTGAAGTTCATATTAAAAAGAACATCTTGGAAGTTCCTTAGTACCAATATTAGAAAAAAATCTGGAAGTGTCAGCATCTGTCTGTCACCTCAGCACTGGATGATGAAGACAGGTGGACCCCAGGAGCTTGCTGGCCAGGCGGCCTAACCAAATGGTAGGCTTTAGGTTCAATAAGGGACCATGTCTCAAAAGACAAAAGTGGAGAATGGAGAGTAATAGAGGAAATGATTGATGACCTCTGTCTCCCAGCAAACACACACATGTGCATGAGCTTGCACCAGCACACACACACACACACACACACACACACACACACACACACACACAAGTTTAACTAATCCTGTGGATTAGTTAATGTCTACAACATAAAATGTCTACAACATAAAAGACAGAATAAAAGTTAAAGTGGTATCGAAAACAATTCAGTAAAAAACGACTGTAGGAAGAAATAACAATCAATTAGGAGTCAAGCATGGCTTCTAGTTCTGCTCACTATTAGGAAAACGATTAGAGAAAACAAAACATGAACTAAGAATAGGAGAAAAGAGCTATGGGTTCAAATGTTTAAAGCATCAGATTATGTAATGTTCAAAACATCACCTTTAAAATACAGGGAGAACTGATTTTTCATACTAACCCTTGCAAATGGAGCAAAAGGGAGAAGAAATTTACCAAGGGACATTTAACACGTGAAATCTGAAAATGGAGAGATCAGTGGTGATGGTGACAATTTGGAAAAGGTGATGAGCTATGATGAGAGTTCTCCGTGGTGTGCTCACACCGAAAAAATTTAAAAAGCAGGAATATATTTTAATAATAGTTCTAGATTTATGAATTTGTGGGCGTGATTATGGCAACTGAAATTTAAATAACCTAATAATAGTTGCACTACTGTTTTTTATCATAATTGCTGTGTAAACTCATAGCTAATAAATACCTTAAAATAACTGGGAGCAGAAGGTTACAGAGTATAAAATCAAGCAAAATGAGTAGTTGTGTGTGTTTGATATTTATCCTAAATTAAAAAGAGCTGCAAAAGAGTAAGAAGAGACTATAGGTCCCATGTCTTTCAGAAAAAGTGCTTGATGAATGCAGAGAATGCCAAAGCAAGGTGCTTCCTCAGCTCAGAAATTAACAAAAAATGTGAGGTTGCCATGGGAATACTTAAATTACAGAAAGAAATAAATCAGGAAATGATGAATGTAATTAATTTTTCTTGAAGTTCAACTGATGCAAGGTAAAAGCATATTTATTATGTGAGTGTCTAGTGATCCATGATATTAAAAAAATGAATACCAAATTTGCAATATATGTAAATTAGGCAAATTTTGTTATTGATGTTCACAACAAATACAAAAGTGTAGTTACTCACTGATGAATTTAATTTTCTCATACGATTTCTCACAAATAAATAAATAAACATACATTTGCAAAATAAAAGGCTGCTTTTTGTAACTTTTACTTTTAATGGCTAAAAGGTGTATCAGAACCTCCGATGGTCCACCAAGCCGAGAAGTGAGCTGGTGTGTACAGATCCTACAGTTCTAAGTAGTGAGTGGTTCCTGACATCAGGGTAGACTGAGTGGCTTCCAAATGTTTAGCTTTGTTACTGATTCTGAGTCAAAGAAATAAAGGCTCAGGATTATATTTGGGGACTCAATCGAGCAAACGAATAAGAAAAGTATGGGATGTTTTCCAAATTTGGGAAAAATAGGAGCCATCCATGGTCAAATAAGGAACCCATGCTCTGCCTAGATGTGCAGCTACAACTGAATTTCTCAAATGGATGAAAATTTGTACACACAGGATCTTCTGTTCTTTGACAAGAAACTGTACATCTAGACTTTATGCAAATCCCCATAAGTCTTAAATGCCAGAAATTTATGCAAAGATACAAATCAAGTGGGAGACAATTGCTAGTATGAGATTGTGGTCTTCTGTGGGTCTTGGCATCACATCCGCCTTAGTAAGTGCACCAAGGCGTGGTCCCTGGAGATTCCTCGGTTGGAATTTATTGGTTACTATATTGCCTGTGTCACAAGTTGTCACATGTCACAAGTGAGCATGAAGCAGTCCACTGCATTGACTCAGCAGTGACATTTAATAAATAATAGCCCCTTCAGTCTGTGTGTCTGCCCTTCCTGAGCTACTAAATCCCAGAATCAATGTTTGCATTTGTACCATGGATTTAAAATAATAATTGATTATGATTCACTGTACAAGCTTATGTAGTTTCCAATAAGAGACACAATTTTACCCATAATAACAGAGTCATCAAAAAATGTTAGTCATAATAATAGACATTTGTGCATTTATACATTTTATGTCATAAATTCATGTATGCACATCCCTTTGCTAGTTCCAAATAAAATAAGATCATGTGGCATCCTCAGTGTTGTGGTATCTAGCTTATCTTCAAACCTCCAGGCACTGTATTTGACACCAGAGAACTAACTGATATATGTCACCTTTTACGGCACAATCTGATTGCTCTTATAGGCACAAAGATTTAAAAAAAGAAAACAAAAAGGTTGGTATGTCAATGTTTCATCACTTTGACAAAACACCTGAGGAATGATTACTAATGAAAAGATGGTTTTGTTTTGGCCCATGGGGCTGTGAGATTTCAGTCCATTTTTGTTGGTGGAGTATGTCCGAGCAAAGATGCTTATGTTAGGCATCTGAGAAAAACGAGGGAGACATTGCCTGTGCCAGCTTCCTTGACGCCTCCCCCCTGTGTCCCAAGCCTGTAGGGTAAGGGCCACTGCATACTACACAGGGGACCATTGAGAGATGGCGGGTGAAAAGACAGAGACAGAGAAAGAACACCATCTCTTCTTGCCAAAACATATGGAATCTTCTTACTTCATGACATCATGTTTTTCCTCTTTGAAAAAATTTAGAAAGTTATTTCTTATTGTACCAAAATGCTCTTTTACTTCTATCCTGCTTTTACCTCCACATATGAGATTTAAATATCAAGAACTGTTCCCTCTTCCACATGACAGCCCATGCTTGATATGTGGACACAGGACCTCCCTTGCCGTTTTCTTTCTCAAGATCAAACACACTGGCCCTTCACTGCCACATCCTGGTTTGTTTGTTTGTTTGTTGTTGTTTTTTAATTAGAACAACATTTTGACCACTTGACTGAGAAGTGCCATGTATTCTGTCAGTTTCCATCTGTCAATGACTAATCCAGAGCTGGGCAATGTCCTCCGAATGCCCTTACCAACCCAGACTCAGTGGAAAGATTATCTCCTTTGGTGAGACTGCCACATTCCTATGATTAGCCTTCCACACAAGCAGCCAGATCATGCGCTTGGCTTACAGTGAGCTTCAACACAAAACTATTTAGTGAATAACTCCTCTCTGCCTGGCCCCAGATAGCTCATCCACATGTTCTTAACCTCAGGAAAGTGTGTGGTTGATCAAAGTGTTGGTCTCAAATATATTGTCATGAAGAGATCTTCCGTTCTTAATTGTTATCCTGACACCTAATGGAGTTTTCAGCCATCCCCAGTTAAATCTCATTGTGTTGACATTGTGTTACCCTCTCACTGGTTAAACTTTCTGCCTCATCATTTTAGTGTCAGGATCATTTTAAATTCCATGCCTCGTGTCAAAGATAGTACTCAATTTTTCTAGCTTTGTATCCACAACATAGTTGATAAGGATACCATTTAGTTTTCAGCTAAGACATTGCTAAAAATTTGTTAAACTGAGTGGAACACAAGCCAAAGATGGAAGCTACCTCCCGCGACCCCTTCCAACTGATTCAGAAACAGAATCCCGTTCTTCCACAGCTGCAGAGTCACCTGGGTGCCCCATAACTAACCCCACAGCCTCCCTCACAGCTACAGAGGCGCCATGAAGTTTCTTTAAGTGTCTTATTTAGAAAACAGTGGACTCCATGATGTTTGCAAGTTTGGGTTGGCATGCTTTGATCTTAAAGACTTTGGTATTTTCATTTCCATTATTAGCTATTTAGTTAGTTATGAGCGACTTTAGCCATCTGATGAGACTTTCTGAACTGTTGGAGGGTTTAATAACTGACTCTTCAGAGTTGTATTCCATACTTTGATTTGTATCCATTTTTAATTGTGCTGTTGACTTTTCCCTAATCTTACAGGATTGTTTCCATTCACCCTGTTTCCTAGTGATTTGCTAGAATGATTTGATTCACCTTTAAATTGTAAGTCATCTATGTCTTGACTGGGGCATTTACTTGCAGACTCTAATGCTACAATAATCTTTGCTTTTATTTTGTATTTCAATTACTTCTTGATTGTGTTATCCTTCCTAATGTGAAGATAATTCTACCAGTGGAAAGACACAGACACAAACTGTTATTTTACACATGGAACTGTATACTCTCGTGTGTGCACTCTTGGTTATATGTTCTTTCCTTTATATTTTGTAGACCGTTCATTTAAATCAACTCATGGAAATAGAGCCCTAAGAAAACACACTGGTTTCCTTGGATACCAATTCTTTGTTTTCCACATCAGTATTATTTCTGATTATATCTGATTTTCAATTTTTTTTACTCCCCATCTCCTTTTTATTTTGCTGGCCGTGACCTCCCTGGTGATTATAATAGCTGTTTCTTAAGCTGTTTTGTAATGAAAATTTCAATATAACGTCTTAAAATTCAATGTACACTTTTGTAGTCTTTCCATGACTCCTCAAGTAGCACAGATTTTTTTTTCTCTAAAAATTTCCATTACTTCATATTCAGGAATAACTTTCTCTTTGCTGGTAAAAATTACCTCAGAAGTAGAAACCTACTTCATTATTTTGTCTTCATCCTGAGAAATAGCACAAAAGTTTCACATGTTCTCTCTTAGAAGACAAAAAGAGGTGGCTGGAATTTCTCATGAGTCACCCTTTTTCTAATGTGAGTTTTAAAATGTGGAGTCAGCATTACTTGTGCACGTCTTAGAAGTGTGAACTCAGAACTTCAGGCCAGGATGATTTGGTCAAAAGTCTTCATGTTTACAGGTATAGTTGAGGCCATTCTTCTAATGCCTGAGATCTGCTCTTGGGAACCATCACTCCTCCCTGCAGACTGAGAAGGGACGAGGGACATCATTCTCCAGTCCCTTCCGCTGGCTCAGAGTTTCCATTCATGGCAATTTTCTGTACAGATACACATCTTACTGCTTAGGAAAAAATGCCTTTTCTATTGGGTTTTAGGCATTTTCTAGAGTATTCCATATAACACACTTAACTTCTAACACAATTTGTGTTAGTTGTAAGGTAATTATAATGTTAAATTGTCAGCTTTGCCTAGGATTCAGAACTAGGTTACGCACCAGGCTGAGGGAACTGCCACGCGCATGGCTGAGGCTTTACGCAGCCAACATATTCAAGATGATTTCCTCCTGAGAACCACATGACAGTCTCTCTATTTTTGTTCTTTTCAGATCTCAACTCTGGACCTGTTTTTCAACTAGGTTGTGTTTGCTCACCCCAGATTTCTGTAAATCTGCCTAACATACAGCCCTCATGATATCATTTCTGAAGGGTTTGGGGGCTTTTTGTTTGTTTGTTTGTTTGTTTTTGTTTTTGTTTTTTGGGTTTTTTTGTTTTTTCAACACAGGGTTTCTCTGTGTAGTTTTGATGCCTGTCCTGGATCTCCTCCGTAGACCAGGCTGGCCTTGAACTCACAGAGATCCGCCTGCCTCTGCCTCTCGAGTGCTGGGATTAAAGGCCTGCGCTGCCACTGCCCCAGCTGGTTTTGGGTTTTTTCTGTCCGTTTGTTTGTTAAATCTTCCCTGGAGTTGAGACCCTCTAGAACATCCCTTCAAACGTCTTCTTCAGATCTTCAGACTTCCCTTTCCTAGTCCACAGGATGAGACTGCGCTGCTGCTTCTGTCCCCAGGCCTCTGCGCATTGGCTTTGCCCCTCCTAGCACACCATTCACCAGCACTTGGCAGTTAAAAGTCTCTCAGCTCACACTCTGCACCTTCGCAGTCTGTTTCTTGTGTAACTTTGTCGGGTGTCGTCCTCTCTGTCCCAGCGATGTATCAACAGCAGACATTGCAGTTCAGGTGCCTGGCTGAAAACTGCTTCGTGCAGTCTGTGAAAGGGAATCAGACCTTCAAGAACGGGTCTCATGGCTGCTTCATCTTTAATACTTGTTGAACTGCGGTGTGTGTCAGTCTGTAGCCAGTATGTACCCCCTGCTAAGGTTTTCTCCCGTGGCATTACTCACTTCAATGTGCCTAGAAAAAGAATTAAAAGCTTCCCTTTGAAATACGTGAACTCAGTGATTTAGGGCAGAAAGGAACTATCTTATTAAGAATGATGCTCTTTGGATAAGTGCGAAGTTCACTGTTGGATGGTTTGTTTCTGAATGATCACGGGCAGACAATACTAATATAATTTTTATATTAGTATTAACTATAAAATTTTACAGTTACAAAGATTTGTGTACATGGCGGGGTGGGGGTAAGGAAAAGGGGTGTGGGGGAAGGGAGGAACAGGAAGGAGAAAAAAGAGGGCGATAAAGAGAAGGAAAACGAAAGGTATCACTGAGAACAATGAATCTGCGCAAGCTTTGCCCACTTCCGTCTCCAGACTTCCCCTTCCTGTCAGTAATCCCACTGCACAGTTTAAGAGAAAGCATCCCTGGATGATACAAGAGCTATTACCACAGTCCATTCTTAGATACAGGTGAGTGCCAACTTAATTTAAGAACTGCACAAAATAAAGCGCGTCATGCATCTGGACATCACACTGCAGAGTTGAGAGCTTTTATGGATCATAAAAGGCTAGAGATGAGGGAGCTGCCTCTGAAAATATGGGAAAAGCTTAGCAATTAACCTTAAGATGAAGTAGCTTTTCTTCCTCACCGTGATCAACTCACACTTAAGTCTTTAAATGGAAAATGACTTGTATTTAACCTTTATGATTCAGAAAGCCATTTAATTGTAATTATAGCTAATCCAATTAAAGATGGATTATAATAACTGCTAAATTAATAGGTCATGAAACACCGACTTTAATTACAAGTGTATTTATTTTGGAAAAAAATACTCTTTTAAAGTATTATGTAATTCAGAAAATTGTTTTGAACTCAGAACAATATAGGTTGTGGTTCATGAGTAAAAGAAGGAAAAGGAGAGGGAGGGGTGGGAACAGCGGCGCTGTTCAAGGTAGAAGGGCAGAGCAGGAGACAGGACAATGGGTGATCCTAAGCTTGCTTTTAAATAATTAAACTCAATTGTTTTCCAAAAAAAAAAAGATTGTGTTAATAGTTTAGTTTCTTTCCTAAAAAAATTAAAATTATTGTTCATATTTACACTCTAATGCTATTAGTAGAATTAAAAGAAAATTTTACTTTTTAGAGCCACAAATCATAATCTTGTACAATGTAAATCATTTACAGACGCGTGTATGTTTAGTTGAACATTTAGGAGGAAATGCAGCTGCAGTTCAAGTAGAACACACACGTGACGGGAGTTGCCACCAATGAATATATTTTAACATTAGTGTTTGGTTCCCTTTATCTGGACTTGAAAAGTTGGGAAAACAAACATGAGTAGATTTGTATCAAAACACGACTTGAACAGGAAAATAATTAACCAGCAGAAGTTGAAGGACAGTACCAGGGAATTCACACAGAAGGGCCTCAGTCTTTCCAGCTCTTCTCACAAATGTGCACAAGGGAATATTCTCCCATGATGTGCACATTTAAGTCAAGTTCTCTACCTGGGTTTTGGAGTGACATTAGCAAATCCCTCACTATAAATATCAAGTCCCCTTAATTTCCTGGGTGGGATGGCATGGGGAGCTTTCTTGGGTAGGATGGTATGGTGAGCTTTCCTGGGTAGGATGGTGTGGGGAGTTTTCCTAGTTAGGATGGTGTGGGGAGTTTTCCTGGGTGGGATGGCATGGGGAGATGTCCTGGGTGGGATGGCATGGGGAGTTTTCCTGGGTAGGATGGTGTGGGGAGTTTTCCTGGGTGGTATTCAGATGTTTCCTTCTGAAGTTTGCTTTGCCCTTGAGCCATGTGCAACATGACCAGAAGCATTTCTCTATGCTGCTCCTTGAATACGATTTCAGATGCTGATAGAAATTGTCAAGGTTTCTTGATATATTCTCCCATACAGTATCTAGTAGCTTATATTTTTAAGGCAACATTACATGTTGGTGAGATGTTTTAGCCAGTAAAGATGCTTGCCGCCAGGCCTGACAACCTGAGTTTGATCCCAGAGGCTTGAATGGTGGAGGGAGAGAAGGGACTCACGGGCTGTTCTTTGACTCCAATGGGCACCTAGTCAGGTACACACACACACACACACACACACACACACACACACACACACACACACACA
>CABHPH010000158.1:0-43240 GCA_902168325.1 Peromyscus nudipes
GTATGCTGGCTAACCTCTAGGGTTAAATACTTGGGGTGTGTCGAAGATAAAGGGCATTCAAACTCACAGCTGGAAGATGAAATACACACGAACCAAACAGACTGAAATGAAACATGACAGCTGGCCCTTCCTCGTTAACTCCTTCTAGGGTCCAAGGGCTGCCTCAGGCAAGACAACATTATCTCCCAAATCATGCCAAGGCAGCAAAAGCCCCTCTTCTCTTAAACAAATCCCACATAAATCATGGAACAACAGAAAAAGCCACAAGCCCATCAAACTGACACATGTAATTTGGAAATAACGTCCAGAGGCTGGGGACATTGATGGATGCCTTAGTTCTATTACAGAGAAAGAGAAGGTACCTCACAGTCGGAGGCTGGGGGAAGCATGTGTCTGTTTCCTGTTTACCCCTGGGGAGGGCTGCGAGGCTGGAAGGGCAGGAAACCTTGGAAGCACTTTGCTCCAAATATATTTTGACAAAGATCTTCCCACTGTGATGGATAGAGATGATTTTTTTTCCTGTCAGACTAAAGTTTCCAATCCAGACTGATTGCGTCAGCCACACTTAGCATCAGTATTAAGACTGGCAAGGACAAGGAGGGGCAGAGATGTGTAGATGATGGGCAGGAGAGCAAAGGGATCCATTCTGGGAGAAAAATCTAAAAGCAAACAAGAGGTGGGTGGGTGCAGAAGAAGATTCGGCTAAGAAGTACTTCCAGGTACTGGGGTGGTGGTGGAAGTCAGTCTGGGAGGGACATGCAGGAGTCTCACCAGCAGAGGACCAGAGCAATGCTTATTGCCCCCCCTCCCGTGCTTCTGATCCTTTCTTCCTCCCCTCTCTCCTTCCATGCTTGCCTCCTCCCCTGAGTAACCCCTAGCTGGCCTGGCACTCACAGAGATCTGCCTGCCTCTGCCTCCCAAGTGCTGGGATTACAACCACATTCAGCCTTCTCTCCCTCCCTCCCGCCTTCCCTTCCTCTCTCCCTGGATGAAAGATTTCACTAAGTTTCCCAGGCTGACCTTGAACTGACTACACACCCTAGGCTGGCCTTGAACCTCGGAGCCTTCTGCCTCTGCCTCCTCAGTGCTGAGTTCCAAGGCATGCACCATGATCCTCGGTTCATGCTCATTTTCTTAGATAAGGTAGACCTTTACTGTAAGCTTCTGAATTCACGTCCATGTCACATACTGTTTTGCGGGGGTCTCTATCACATAAACAAAGGCGAATCGGTCAACTGATTCAAGCCACAGCTTCAGTTCAAACGCTCGGCTCCCTTAACTTGGATTCTGAACTTGCCCCCTTCCATTCTTGTCACCGATTAAGTGGATACTCTGTCACTCATAATCCCATCAAACCGTGTTTCTGTGGCTTCACCATATTTTCTTCAATAGCTGCCCTTCCTGCAAATGGCTTAACCATTTCCAATGGCACTCAATCTTTTGTTTCTTTACTTCTGCTCCTGCAACTTTCTTTTCTAGAAACTCTGCCCCCTGCAGGCTCAGAGGACACTCTACCCATCCTTCAAGGCAGCATTCTCCCTAATTCTGTCCTCAAGGCTGTCCCAAGCCTCCCAAGCTAGGTAGCATCTTTTCCTCATCTGAATTTCCGAAGCCGACGCCACGGCTCTTCATCTGTTCACCTTCGTTAGTTCATTCAGTGGTTTCTGAATGCCTCCCAGGTGCCCCCATGTGCAGGGCATTGTGATACAGCCTCCTACAACTGCCAAGCTAGGAGCAGGCCTGCCCCATGATGGGCAAGAGAAGGAAGGAGCTGGCCAGGATTCCTGGGTAGAAGAAATGGTAAGTGCAGAGGCCTGGAGTCGAACTGAACACAGGCCTTGTGAGAAAACACACGTGGAAGAGGAGGGGCAGTGAACAGTCCCAAGTATGGCATTTGCCATTCTCGTGGCCAAGGGCAAGGTGCCCTAACATTTAGGCAGTACAGTAATTCTTTTTTTTTATATATAATACTTTTTGTTTTTTGAAAGTGCCATACAGTTGCCTAATTTTCTTTATTTTTAATTTTTATTATTTTTAAATAATGTGTATGCGTGTCTGTGTAGAAATGTGCACATGAGTGCAGGTGCCCACAGAGGCCAGAGGTATGAATGATATGCCCCTGGAGTTGATTGTGAGTTGCCTGATGTGGGTGCCAGGAGGCAAACTCAGGTCGTCTGGAAGAGCAGTGCACGCCGTTAACCACTTAGCCATCGCTCCGGCCCACGACAGTGAGTCTTAACACACAAGGGGCGGTACACACTCATAGTCTCTTCCCCTGCCACCCACAGCTTGTGTAGGGGAACTCCTACTATGGCTGGGTTTTAAGAAAGAAAACAAAGCATGCACATCCCTATTCATCTCACCCTCCGAGGCAAGTTTTAAAATGTGTGAGTTGAAGTGCTTTTGTGAAGTTTAATTCAAAAGTGGGCAAGGAAACAAAACGATCTGCAAATCCTCTGGACGGAAACTCAGGCGTCAGACATCTGAGGGTGTGTCTGCAGGCCCAAGTGTGTTTACAGACGTGCTCCTCTTTGAGGAAAACACCACAAAGGAACGCTTTGATAATTGGGTGTTCGGTTCACCCTAAGAAGCTCGTGAGAAGAAGAGAAGGGAGGTTAAGGTTGGATTTTGAGAGAGGTTCTTTGTTTGCTTGTTTTTGAGACAGGGTTTTGCCATGTAGCCTTGGCTAGCCTGGAACTCACTACGTAGACCCAGCTGGCCTTGAACTTGCTGTGATCTTCCTGCCTTGGTCTCCCAGGGTGCTGGGACTAAAGCTGTGCACCGTCACTCCCAGCCCCGGGTCTGAGATTCTTATGAACTCAAGTTCACTTGGGAAACAAGATAACACAGCACAGAAATGGTGAGGCATGTTTGCAGTCGGGGACAGTTGTTTCATTTAAAGAAACTTCTTCATGATCACGCACGGGGAAGCTATAGATAACGAACGGTTCCAGGGCGACAAAACAAACATTTGTATTTGGTGCTTTTTCCAGAGTCTCATTTCCCAGCATGCTTTGATTTAAGATCCTTGCTCACTGATCTGTTGGTTCAGCTATGGACCAAAAGGGAAAATGGCATCCTTTTGGGCCTACGCTTTTATTTTTAATTAAGGTTCATATCAGAGTGTGATCTATTCTAGGTCTGGTCTAATGTCTTTGAGGCAGTGGACCAAGGGGATTTCTGATGATTTGCATATCCATTTTCGTTATTATGGAAATACCCAGATCATTTAGGCAATAAACCAGCCAAGAAAATGTGGCCTGAGGGAGCAAAGACGGAGTGCTGGAGTCCACAGAAGAAAACAAAGGGAGGCAGAAGGCAGGTGGTGCTTGAAAGCTGCCCGGCCGTTTACGAAATCACCAAATGGTGACAGAGACGCAGAGGATCTCGTCTCTTCAGGACAGGGTGGGTTACCCATGTCAAGGTCAGGAAAGGGGCATCTGTCAGTAGGCGACAGCCAGCAACGCTGGGTTCCAAGGTACAGTCAACTATTTGTGAAGGAGAAGGGCAGAGCATTGACCTTACACACTGGTCTCTTCACCCACCAACCAAGTGCATGTGCCAGGCTTTGAGCAGCCTGGCAGGGTGAAGAGGGCTCTTACCCAGGACTGTGGTGTCGTTCCTAACTCTACAGCCAAGCCAAACAGGAAAGAGAAATCAACGTACGCGTGTGTCTCTCAACTTGATGAATGTGGACACTCCCCCCTAGAGAACTAATTTTTGTGTATAATTAAACATGGAAATGCAATGTTTTCCAATCAACAGCCAATCAGCCTGTGTGACTCTGAATATCATTACTGGGAGGCTGTGATTTCCCTGCAAATTGCTTTTGGGGTTACATTTGAAGGTTCCCTCTCCTAAGACTGTGTTGACAGGTTGAACGTGAAGGGTTGAGGAAGTTTACTTTGACGTGGGTCCCGAGCTTACCACAGTCCCTCCAGGTAGGCGTTGAGGCCTTTGCGAATGACGTGACCCAAGTATCCATTTTTCTCCGCCACGTGCTTCGCCCATCTGAAAAAGAAAGGAAAGAGAAGGGAAAACATGCAGACTGCCACAGATTAAATAATCACCTTTCCTCATACGAGCTCCATAAATCCCACTTGGGGAGTATTTTCTTGTTTGAATTTTTATAAAGCAACAAAGCAGAACAGAATATTAAGAAGGCAAAGAGAATGCATTCTGAGAGCCCTCGTTCAATGTTCTCATTTACAAATGCTGAGTAGCAGCCTGCTATGGAAACAGAGACAAGTAACGCACATAATGTAGAAGTCTACTGATATAGGAAGACATCTCCGCCAAGAGTTCTATAGCTGCTCCTATTAAAATAAGTGCACTGGCATTATCAGCATAGCTCAGAGGTACAACAGTGCTTACTTAGCATGTGTCAGGCCTTGGGTTCAATCCTTGGTACCGTAAAAATAAACAAATATATGCATTTGTGTACGGTCTTGTGGTTTGAATGAGAATGGCCCCCATAGGCTTCTATGTTTGAATAATTGGTCCCCACTTGATGGAACTGTTTGGGAAGGATTAGGGGGTGTGGCCTTGTTGGAAGAGGTGTGTCCCAGTGGGTTGGGCTTTGAGGTTTCAGAAGCCTCCAGTGCTATTCCTAGTGCCTCTCACCTCCCTCCTCTCTCTCTGCATTGTGCTTGTGGATCGAGCTGAGAAGCTCTCAGCTCCTGCTCTAATACCATGTCTACCTGCTGCCATGCTCCACACCATAGTGGTAACAAAATCTTAACCCTCTGCAATTGTAACCCCCCAAAACCCTTTCTTCTATAATCTGCCTTGTCCATGGTGTCTTATCACAACAATAGAAAAACAACCAAGGTGTGTGATAAGGTTTCTTTGTTTTTAATCTGCTCCCTAATGTATCCTAGAGGGGTTTATTAACAATGAGTTACTGTGTTGTGATCTATAGACTTAAAAAAAAAAGTATAAAACTTTGCCAGGTATGGTGGTACACAACTTTAATCCCAGCACTGAGGAGGCAGAAGCAGGAGGATTTCTGTGAGTTTGATGCCAGCTTGGTTTATATAGGGAGCTTCGGGAGAGACAGAACTACAGAAAGAAACTTAGGCCAAAAAACCCCAAAGCAAACCCAAAGAAATAAAAAGTATAAAAATGAATAGCCACAAGTCAATAGAAGGGGGAAATAGGATTACTTACAAAACAATAGATTAATACAAACGAAGAATAAGAAGAGAGGAAACAAAAGATGAGAAATGAACCAGACAGGGTAAATAGGAAATAATAAAATAATAGATTTTTGAGGTTTATTTATTTTATTTGGTGTTTATGAGTATTTGCCTGCACATGTATATGTGCACCACATGCATGCCTGGTGCTCTCTGGAGGTCAAGAGAAGGCACTGGAGTTTTCTCTAAAAGTGGAGTTATAGGTGTCTGTGAGTTGCCAGGTCTGCCCTCCCTCTGCAAGAGCGATAGGTGCTCTTAGCCACTGAGCCATCTCTCCAGTCCTAAAGCAGTAGATTTAAAACCAAGGGTATCTACAATTGCACTAAATGTAAATGGACTAAGTATGCCAATTAAAAACTAAAACTGTCGGATGGAATAATTAATATGTAAAACTCAACTATATGCTGCTTATAAGAGCTTTATAATGAAGGGGGGAAAGTGATACATTAAAGGACAGAGAATGAATTAAAGTAAATGGAGACTAAGGCAGTGCCCACTAACAGAGATAAAAAGGACACTGTAAAATTACAAAAGAGTCCCCCAGAAAATCAAAATAAACCTATGCGACCCAATTACATAAATTCAAGACACACAGCACAAAACTGACATAACTGTAAGGGAACTAGTTAAGTCTATATATACAGAGCGTTCTAACACATTTCTTTCAGCAAATGGCTTAAGAAGCAGAACAAGAAAAGCCAAAAAGGACACAGAACTATGCAGTCAACAAACTTGGTGTGGCAGTGTATGCAGACACTGTACCCAGCGAGTCTAGAAGAGCCTGTTTGAAAGACAGCACAAAGCACCTACCAACACTGTTCACACGCTGCTCCCCCAGCCTGCTTCAACAAGATCCCAAGGACTGAGGTCACCATGAATATGCTCTCTGATCATCCAGGACAAAAGAGGACTAAGAAAATCTACAGAGTGAGTGTTCACCCCAAATACCCTACATAACGATGAGAAAAGGCTTCAAATTAGCCTGAGTTTTCTCACCAAGGTAAGGTCAGAACAGATTTGATCCCAAATGTCTTAGGAAAACAGCCTTTTAGGGAGCTGGGCTACAGGTGAGAGGCAGCCAAAGGCAGAGTCAGTCATGTTTTCTGTTTTCTATAAAGGGTGAGATACCAAAGTTGGAGGTCCTAGATGGTTATTCTTTGTTTGCTTTGTAACCTGTTAAAAATGCAAAAGGCTTGTAAAGCTCTGCAGGGCAGGCACTAAACCACATCTCATCCGCGAGCCACAGCAGGCCAGACTCTGAAAAGCATTCTGGGTAGGCAAGACTCTAAGAATGTGCCTCCCTGGTGGCTGGAGAGATGGTTCAGTGGTTAAGAGCACTTGATGATCTTGCAGAGAATCCATGTTTCCGTGCCCACATGAGGCTCACAACTGCTTATGACTCTAGTCCAGGGGATCTGATGCCCTCTCTTGACCACTGTGGGTACTGCATTCACATGGTGCACAGATATACACGCAGGCAAAACACACGTGAAATAAAAATCAATGAATCTTTGTAAAAAGTGGGCCTCCTCACCAATCTTCAGGAAGTTGTTGCAGAATATGTTCCCACACTGGGGAAAGGATTGAGAAAGACAAGGACCAGCCTGGAGTGTCCCAAAACCAGAGAGGGAAGGGGAAGCCCCAACATGGGACAAAGTCCATCTCAGGATCACAACCCCGAAAGGAGCCCCCCCCCCCCCCCCCGGCTCCAGGAAAAACACTGTGAAAAGGTTAACTTAATAGAATAGACCCGATGTGTCTGGGCATCCTGAGAGGGGATTTAAGTGACATGAGAATTGGATCAAGAATATGGAAAATGACAGGAAGATGGCTCAGCAGTTAAGAGCACTGGCTGCTCTTCCAGAGGACCTGGGTTTGGTTCCCAGCACCCACATCATTGTTCATAACCACCTATAACTTCAGTTCCAGGGTATCCGACCAACCTCTGCTAGCCTCCTTGGGCACCAGGCATACATGTGGTATGCAGACGTATGTGTGGGCAAAACACCCATGCACATGAAATAATAAAAAATTAAAAATAAATAAATAAAGGTTTTTTTTTTTAAAGAATGTGGAAAATGATTCATATATACAGAGAACAAAAATAATAATTCCTCAACAGAAACTTGTATAAGAAAGAAAAGGCGAGGCTAGTATGATTCATGGCTTAGTCATATCAATTCAATCCTGATACTATTCTAACCAAGACAAAAAGCTCCAGGGAAGATGGTAGCAGACAGGAAGCCCCCGTGTGCTGGGTCCTGGGAGGTAGCAGAGAAATAAAACTATGCCTTCCTTCTCCCAGGAAGTACCACTAATCAAGGCCTGTGATGGGGATACTAAGCACAGTGGTGAGAGCCTGCTGCTTGGAGGTGGAAGCCAGGGAAGAAGAAATAACAGTCAGACAGTGACAGAGTCTATGGACCAGGAACAGGAGTGGGGTGGAGGGTGGAGGCTGAGATTGCTTGTTTCATCTTGCTGGATTTTTTTAATTAAAAATGTAAAACACTTTGCTTGTCAATGATCTGGTTTTCTTTTTTCTTTTAATTTTATGCGTTTTAATTTTATGGATGCTTTACCCACATGTCTATCTGTGTAACGTGTGCGGCCTGGTGGCTGAGGAGGTCAAAAGAGGGCACTGGAACCCCATGACTAGGACTGTAAACGGTTATGAGCTGCTATGCTGATGTTAGGACTTGAACCCAGGTCCTCGGCAGGCACATCAAGTGCTTTTCACCTCTGAACCCTCTCTCCAGCCCCAATTATTTGCTTTTTTTTCCTTTTAAATCTACATGCATGTATGAATGACAAATGCAAAAAGTGAGTTTTTAAAAGTGTAACGAGGGATAAAGAAATAAACAGAAAGAGGAGGGGAAGTGAGAGAGGGTACAAGGGAGGGGAGAAGGAGGGAGGGAGGGAGGGAGGGAGGGAAGGAGGGGAAAAAAGATACTCCTTTTGTCAGGCAAGGTGACTAGAGGACATGGCTTTTCAATGGCAGAGGACATCTGACGGATTCTTACACAACAGCTTTCTCCGGATCTCTAGGGAAGGTCTCCAGGTTGCCCGTGATATAGAAAAGAGAACACCACAGCGTCCCTTCGATGTGCCCTCCTTGTGCAGCCTTATGGAAGTATTCACCAGCCAGCGTCTGCAAGGAGATGAACAGGAGCCCCTCTCATTAGTGCAGAGTCCTCCTGGCCACACAGGCTTCGGCACAGCCAAGGTCGCAGGTCCTTTAAGCCCAGCATTATCACAGGCTTATGTCTTTGGATACTTTAAGGCAAAACAGGTCAAGAAATAGCTCCAAAAAGACTTCAGTTCATCCCAGAGGCCCGGGATATACGACCTCGCTGAGAACTGTGCTGCTGATTAAGTGTACCCAATAAGGAAGGCACCTTGTAACCAGGAGCGCCCCGCCACCTCGCTGGGTCCTCACAAAACCTCTGCACGCTCGATGGAGGAGTGTGACAGGAGTCACGCCGCGTGAAAACTCAAGCATTTGCTTTCCTAACCTCACTTAATACCTTTCTTTACGCTCATGCACAAAAACTGCACTTCTAGAGGGAAAGTGAGAATTAGAATGTGACAGGGGATAAATCCACGCTCACAGATGTGTGGGAGGGCTACCAGACATTTGTGATGCATAAAAATACCAGCTTTAGTGCCATCATGGAGAGGTGGAGGGAAAAAAGAAAACAAACATTTAGTGTGTGTGTGTGTGTGTGTGTGTGTGTGTGTGCCGACTCCCACTGATCACCATTATTTATATCAGAAGGTGGTGAACTATTGTTTTTAAGAAGCGTGTGCTTTACAGGCAAGAGGAGCTTGGGATCAAATCTCAGTTTACCGTCTGTCAGTCTGTGTGGCCTTATTCTTTCCCAACCTCTTTGGTTGTTTGTTTGGTTTTTGGTTTCAGCTGTAAATGTGGCTTCTGAAGCCAGACATGGTGGTATACATTTGTAAGCCTAGCCTTGGAGGGGTGGAAGGAGGAGGCTCAGAAATTCAAGGCTTGCCTTGGCTATGTAATAAGTTTGAAGTCAGCTTGGTCTTAAATTTACTTGTCTTAAATTTCAAACAAACAAACAACAACAACAACAAAAAAACTTCTGACAGTTCCTAGTGGAGAGAGTGAAGTGAGAAAGAAATGTGAAGATAAGTTCTGAAGGGTAGATTGATGTCTCACAAAGAAACCTCCAATCCATTATGATACCTCTTGCCAAATCTAGGGTGACCATAATATTGTCCATCCTAACATCTGCCACCTCTGCCACCCCCATTCTTTTCCTTTTTTTTTTTTTTTTTTTTTTTTTTTTTTTTTTACCCTGAGACAGGGTTTCTTTGTGTATCCCTGACTGTCTTAGAACTAACTCTGTAGACCAGACTGGCCTTACACTCACAGAGATCCTCCTGCCTCTGCCTCCCAAGTGCTGGGATTAAAGGCATGTGCACCACCACCACCACCACCACCACCACCACCACCACCACCACCACCACCACCCAGCCTCCAATCTTAATCTCAATATACATCATCACTGACTCCTCCCCATTCTCCTATCACCAACCAACCCATCAGCAAATTCTATTTCCTCCTCGACCAACCTTGGAAATACCTTTGGTAGCCAATCATGTAAAGCCTTGGCTCCTCCCTGTTCCATCTCACCTGGATGAAGGTCAACCTCCTCTCCTGTCCTTGTCTCCTCCCTAGTCAGAATCACTAGGACCCAGGAGGGGTTTCTTGAAAGCATGCCCCCATCACTCAAGTAGGGCCCTCCTTCAAGACTATTATTGGTGGTTTCCATCTCCCTTAGCACAAATGTCAAGTCCAACCAGGGCGTGGTCAGGGATTTCCTTGGCCTCATCTCCCATCTGTCCCCAGTCTCGCCTTCTCTCAGCCTTCATGCTGGTCTTCTAGCATGCCAAGCCTGCTTCCTTCTCAGGGCCTTTGCCCTAACCATTGCTTCTTTCTGGAATGTTCTCTTAAATATCCGTAAGATTCATTTAGAAGCCTTTACAATGTCATCTTACCAGATGGCTTTCATGGTCCCCCTTCTAAAACGGCGTCCCTCCATCTCCTCTACTCCCAGCCTCTTTGTCTCTCTCATCAGGGCAGGGACTGGTGTGTCCGCTGCTGTGTGTCCAGAGCCCATAAGTGTGCCCGGCAGAGGGGGCTATATGTCAGAGTTCTGAGTTATGATTCCCGTCAGCAGCGAGACCATGAAGAGAGGGTTCCCATGTCACATCAGGGACTAGACCTTGACTCAAATCAAGTAGATAACTCTAATGACTCAGAGACCTGGTAGCCCATTCTAGAAGATGGGCACAGACATAGCCCAGGTCCCAGGGGCTCGGATACATGAACCTGCACTTCTGAAGTGCTTGGCATGTGTGGAAGTGCCCGGTAAACACCAAACATGGCCTCTGCTCTTTGCTTTGTAACTCTGGTCTCAGCCCTGGCAACTCTACTCACACTTGGCCCCTTTCTCCTCCTTAGGTTAGTCTTCCCGAACCATCTCTTGCTCACCTATGGTGGATAATTTCCCTTTCCACCCTCTACTCAAGCCTTCCTCTTCTACAAAGACGTCATGGCTACCCTGGCCTTCCTTGGTTCTGCTCCCTGGAAGCACTTGGATCATCTCCCATGTGGCTAAATGCATCTTTTCCTCAAGGCCATCATGCCTTCCTCACTAGACCCTGAGCTCCTTGAGGGCAGGCCCATGTCTCAGGTCGTATTCTTACATCCCTCTCATCCCACCACGCCTCGTTTAGGATGGGCACTCGGCATACCTTCTTCCATAAGCATTCACAACCAGCCACTGGCCAGGTGTACAGCCGTCTCAGGTTCACTCACCAGATTCCTTCCAGGAACGCCTGGGAAAATGCCATCCAAATACAGGACCCCAAGATTGTATGATGCATCTGGGTTCCCCATTTCTTCTGCTTTTAACCAGTACTTTGCTGCTTTGGCATAATTTTTCCTGAATTTGTGGTAATACCATCCCAGGCCATTGACGGCCTGGTGCAATCCCTGAATTTTAGAACAAGAGGGAAATTATTAGTATTATTATTTTATGAAATCTAAAGACATCTGGAAGCAGTTGCTGCGGCAGCATTCTTCCCGAGTTTTCCCTTTTTCGTTTTCGAGGGGCAGATGGCACCAAAGAAGAGCTAACAGCTAGACAGCACGAGCCTGCCTGAGAGACTTCCCAAGTGGATTTTGCCCGGCTGCTGCTGGGAGTTCTGCCTTGCAGCCTTAATAGTAACGCTGGTCCCCAAATCATCTCTCAATGCCTATGGCCTTTACGTAACACCCCTGCAAACACCTCTCCTCACCTAGCAGGATCCAGCATGCCCTTCAAATTCATGAGAACTGGGCTGCAGCAGGATGTCTGAGATTGAAACCCACCCTGGCTGGGATGCTCTCTAGGTGACCCACCTGCCCATCTGTTGATTCCTCTGTCCTAAACACCAACCGGCCTCCGAGGGCAGCAGCTGTGACAATCCGCTTGCACAGCTTTGGTGCTCTGAGATGAGTTGGCGTCCCCAGTTCTGATGGGATTTGGGGTCTGATAGGGACTGGAGCAGCAGAGAAGGCTGGTGAGGAAAGGTTTCAAAACAGAGCTGCTAATGTCAGCTCCAGGGAAGGGGCTGTTTGTGTCAATCTGTCCTCTAGTGTTCTGGTTCTTACTGAGTGCATTTCATTGGGGACTCTTTCCTACTCTCACAGACGCTCAGATGATGAAAGTTCGGGTGTCTTGCAGGGTGAGAATAATCCCGAGAGAGCCTCCTGCCCTCCCATCGCACACCTGTGTGCATCCTGAGCTCTCCTGTCTCAGTTCTTGCCTGACCTGAAGACCGGGGGGGGGGGATTTGAGGGACCAACAGTGCCCTTGTGTCTGTGGACTTGTAAGGACAGTCTCAATGTGGAAGCATATCATGTTAGCCTCCCCTTCCATCAGGGAGGGACTGCCATCTTGGTTTTTAATCTCTGGCACGGGGTACACACTTAAGCGAGTGCCAAATGAAGGAAAGCTACATCCTGAATGCAGGTGCCAAACAAAACCCTATATCCTTCAGGTGGAGAGTCATACCTGCAGGCCACCAGGATCTCCAGACTAACAGTACCATTTGAACATAGTCAGCACCATGACATTCACAGAAGCATTCTTTTGTTTGTTTGTTTGTTTTTTGAGACAGGGTTTCTCTGTGTAGTTTTGCGCCTTTCCTGGAACTCACTTTGTAGACCAGGCTGGCCTTGAACTCAGAGATCTGCCTGCCTCTGCCTCCTAAGTGCTGGGATTAAAGGCATGCGCCACCACCACCCGGGGTACACAGAAGCATTCTTATGAGCCTTGGACAATGTAAATTCCCTGTAAGGACTGCAGACTCTGCCTAAAGAGGTAATAGACCAAGGCATCCTAAAAAATGGCAACAAAATCTCTCTGTGGGACATGCCCATGGCAAGGGAACATCCAAATGGCTTTTCATTGCTCAGTTGGAGAGAGTACAGCCTAACTCAGATGAACCTCCCACAAGCCGAAAGTCAGTGCTTCTCTGGGAATTGCTCTGGGTTCAGTTCAGGGACCCACAAGAAATCCTGTCATATGACTTAGTACTCAGCCCTTGTTCTGAACATCTGTGTGTCTTCTAATCCCCAAAATCAAGTTGTAGGAACTTTCCCCACAGTCCCTGTCAAACACTGGGCCCTTAGTGAGTCTGCGCCAACGAGAATCACACAGCACTGAAGGACACAGAGACTTGGAAATGCTTTGTAATCTGAATAAAGCAGGTTGAATGTGAATTCCCCACAAGGGGGGCTAAAGAGGTGCAGATTTCACACTTGCATGGACAACCCTCAAACAGCTCCCACTTGAGGATGCTCTGGACTCAGTACCTTCAATGAGCATCAATAGAGCTGCTGTTCTCTTTCTGTGTATCACTTGTATTAGGTCAATAACACATATGCACAAAATAAGTGGGGTCAGGGGCACTGCTAACATATAGGTAGGAAAGCCTTCTGGGTTTCTTTCTCCCTGTTTCAACTTGCTGTTCTATGGGGCAGGATGCTCTGAGCTCCCCCAAGAAAAAGAGTGGGGTTGAGAAATTAGCATGGTTACTTTTAGAAGCCTTGAGAAGAAAGGACCAGCCAGGGGCCATAAAGGGTATAGAGTACCCAGGTGAGGTGGAGACTCAGAATGGCTTCTGTGAATCTATTCACATGCCTCTCTGTACACAGGTGCATGTGGGGTGTGTGTGTGTGTGAGGACTAAGTGTGCATGCATTTGGACATGAAGTATGCACGCATATGTGTGCATGTGTGCACCTGTGTGTGTCCTCTTTCAAGTGTCCTTATGGCCTCCATTCTGCAGGGTTCTATTGAAACCAGCTGACTGAAGAAACTATTGAAATATAAATAGTGACAAAGGCAAAATAATTCATAAAGCTCTGACCTTGGTGATGATCTTTGTAAACAGCCCATTATCAAAGCACAAGGAGTGAATGGGAATTGGTCAGAACAGGGTTAACTTTCCAGGAAATTAGGCTTTGGTTTTCCTAATTCAATGGCTTTTCTCCTCATTCAATTTCGAGGAGCCCCTCTGCTTGTTATCAGGGCAGCTCGTGATTATAATTTTAGCCTTCAAACAAAATCAGCCCGGAGTCTATTGGCGGTGAGGTGCATTCAGCCTTTGAACGGTGCTGTCCTCATTGTGGCAAGATTATGTGTGTGTTATAACTCAAAAAATGGCTAGTCGCTGCACAGGGGGACCCCTCCCCACCTCACTTCTACCTCTGCTTTGTGAAAGAAAGCTGGCCATTTGCTTGCGCAGCTTTCTGAGAGCGTGGGTGGGTGAGGAGCTGTTTCCTCCCGACAATATGCATGGGTTACCTTGGAAGCAGCTTTCTTCATGAGCTCTAAGGCGAGCCGTCTGTTCTTTTTAACTCCTTGACCCTAAACATTGACAAACAGCAATGATTATGAGGAAAATAAACCCCAAATCCTCACAAGCATCACACAGAGACACCAGTGTTCAATATCAAAATGCTTGCAAATAAACCCTGAACCTTTAAAACACACACACACACACACACACACACACACACACACACATACACACACAATCTTAAGCTTTTCTAGGCACAGCAATATCGCAAGATATCATTGTTGTTGTCACCATAACCATCATCATCATCTTGTTCATGTTTGTGGGAGAGAAACAAACTCCAACCCCCCAGCTCATCAGCAATAGCAATAGGACCCCCCATATTGATTATGGCGTGAACTGTGTTCCCATCTCTCCACGGGTGCTTGGGGAGAAGCTGTCAGGCAGGTTGGATGGGTTTGGTCATCCCGGTGCTTTCCTCTGGAATTATCTAATTTGACACCCAGATAAAACATGTTATCTGTGTTGAACAGTCAAGAGTTATTGGCTCTGGTCCCCAGGGTATGACATTGTGGCTTCTGAATCAGTTTGAGAGTGTGCTGAAAAGGAGATAGGACCTGAGAAGTCAGTCGCCTGCCTCCAAGGCAAGTGACAGATGCTAGCAAGTTTCTTTCTAGCAAATGGGAGATTTCCAGCAAAGGTGGCTTGTCCTCTGTATATAGAGATGGACTTTGGAGTTCTTGTTGCAAAAAAGGATGTTTCTAAGGGGTCTAAAGGACTATGTGGAGAAATGGTGGGTCCAAGAGTGCAGAGGAAAGATGTCCCTTGAGGTCTTGACCCAAGCCTGATGTCAGAAGGGGAGCCAACTGAAAATCTCTGTTGCATCAAATTTATTCATAATCATGGGTCCCTTCCAGTCTCCCAGTGCCTTAGGGAATCCTTAACTCAGACAAGACTCACAGGGTCACGTGATATGACCACGGAGGGGGGGAGCTTTCTTTGCATGAATCCAGCTCTCTGCTCTGGTTGGTTGGCTCTCTAAGAACTGGAGGTGGTGACTAAAACATCATGTGATCTTGGACCAGCACCCCCATCACCACATCTAAACAATCATAACAGCAACCGTACAGGGAGCCACTGACATTTCTATCCTCCTCAGACGCCCCAGAATCATATGATATGTCAGAACGGGAGGCAGGATTTGAACACAAGCAAGTAGACTAATGATGGGTGATATCGTCCTGTATGCTGTGAATATGTGTTGCTCTGATTGGTTGATAAATAAAGCTGTTTGGCCAATGGTGAGGCAGAATAAGGTTAGGCGGGACATTCCAACTAGAGAGAGATGAAAAAGAGAGCAGAGGAGCCGCTGCCAACCGCCGCCATGAGAAGCAAGATATAAAGATACTGGTAAGCCATGAGCCACGTGGCAAAGTATAGATTTATAGAAATGGGTTAATTAAGATATAAGAGCTAGCTAGCAAGAAGCCTATCATGGCCATAGTTTAAAAATAATATAAGCCTGTGTGTATTTATTTGGGTCTGAGCAGCTATGGGACTGCAAGACCGTGGGAGCCAGGCAGGACCAGAGAAAACTTACAACAGACTAAGCCTCTGACTGCCATACTATGCTGTCTACTGTGTACTTTAGTTCCACTCTAGAGAGTATAGTGACGCCTAACTTCCTGCATGGTATGGCAAAGACAAAGGGTATACTTAGCTCTATATTTTTCAGGCTCTCCAATAAAAATAAGAATCAAACTAAGGGTTAAACTCCACCCAAGTTTCTACTAGACTATAACTTACCTATTTAGTAAAACTAATGCAAAGGGTAGGATGGAAATATCTTTTTCAGAAGTATAACTGTGCTATCTAGTTTTATGTCAACTTGACACAAGCTGAAGTCATCTGAGAAGAGAGAACCTCAATTAAGAAAATGCCACCACAAGACTGGGCTGTAGGCGAGCTTATAAGGCATTTTCTTCATTAGTGGCTGATGGGGGAGGGCCCAGCCCATTGTGGGTGGTGCTATCTCTAGACTGGTTCTAGAAGAACCTGGGTTCTAGAAGAAAGCAGGCTGAGCAAGCCACGAGAAAGGAGCAAGTCAGTAAGCAGTACCCCTCCATGGCTTCTGCATCAGCTCCTGCCTCCAGGTTCCTGCCCTGTTGGAGTTCCTGTCCTGACTTCCTCCGATGATGAACAACAATATGGAGGTGTAAGCCAAATAAACTTTTTCCCCCAACTTGCTTTTGGTCATAGCGTTTCATCAAAGCAACAGAAACCCTAACTAAGACAATGCCATTATGTCATTTAATTAGGAAGAGGGTGAGAACACAGATGAACACTTAGAAGTATTAGAGAGGGAACAAGATGACTTTTGGACTGCCTGAGGAGCATCAGAGACAGTGGACTAATGGAACATCTAAACCCAATAAAACGCAGGGTTCGTCTTACTCAGTTCTTTGTTTTGAAGGAATAAAACAGGATGAGGGAGGTTGATGTATGCAAAGGCTCACAGGAACACAGTATATCCCTGAACCCAGATATTCCAGTTTCCAGGGTAGAAATGCTTCCAGGATCCTTGCTGTTTAACTGAGTATTCTCATCGACTTCATCACGTAACTTCTCGAACAAAGCCTGCACCACATGCTAATCTGAGCAGTACCAGGAAGTTCTTCAATGAGACCAATGCCAAACACTGGCAGAACGTGTGAACACAGTGACAGAGGACAACACCGAGTCAAAGTCAAAGCTTCATGGTTAGCCACATGCAAGAGGTGATGCACTTGACCACCTTGGACAAGCCACACCCCTCACTCTGATGTCATATTTGCATGTGGTATGTTGGGTGCCCTACACAGCCAATGCACACCATTGCCTTTACATCTGGAATGCCCGTTTCCACGGGAGGCCCTTCTATGTGGACTATACTTAAAAAGAGCTCCTTGCCAGAAGCAATGCTCTCCCGAGATGCTGACGAAGGCCTCCTGCACTGTTCCCAGAGATAACTTAGTCAGAATTAAACAGCATTGGCAAAACAAAAAGAGCTTTAAGATCTGGGAAATGAGACCCGAGGAAACATGTCACCCACAGTCAACAGATGCCCATATGTGCATCCCATTCTACACCATCAGATGCCTGTGGGCAGAAACAATGCCTGGCTCATGCCTCCCTCTTCTCTGGACTTTGCACAGTGTCTGGCCCCAACTCTGGTGGGACAGGCGTCTCTCTGCTACAGCATTTCTGTCCTCGGTCTTCCTCTCCAGTGTATGAGTCCTCTGAGGCCAGGGATGTGACTCATGCCGCCATATGTCCCTCCACTGAGCACAGAGGCTGGCATGTGGCCAGCACAGAGTGGATGTGTATTAGATAAACACACTGGCATATGGAGAAGATTCGAATAATTTCGTTGATTTGGTGCCTGGAAAGAGAAGGTCTAGGCCTCAATTTGGAAACCATAACAACCATTAGGTTTTCGGGCTTCAGCAGGGTTTAGAGGATTGAGCTGTAGCGACATCATGGTTGTCAGTGAGTGGCCACAGCTGTGGATCTGGAGACAGGCCTGGCCAGGCACACAGGTGACATGTGGTTATCTGATGACATTCATTTTGGGGCATGGGCATAAGGTCCAAGGATTTCCTTACCAAAGCCAGAATGTCTCCATTTCCAAGCTTAGGTCTGCAGTCATACCACCCGGAGTGAACCTGTTCTAGTCTGATTTCGGAAGCTAAGTGGGGTCAGGTCTGATCTGTACTTGGATGGGAGACTTTTCCAAGATTAGTGGCTTGATCCATTTGCATCTGGGCATACAGACCACAGATCATAAAGCCAGCCTGCCTGGATCCCTGCCCCAGGTGTGAAAGGCACCGGCTGGGTGACCATGGGTCAGTTACAAAACCTCTCTGTGTCTCTGCTGCTCTATATGAGTACAGGACGCTAAAATTACATAAAACATCTCCCCGGCCATGAGGATTCAATGTGCTAGTTTTTGTGAAGCAGGGAGCAAGGACTTCATTCAACAATGATTTTCTTGTGAAAGGCACATGTGTGGTACAGTTTCCAAAGCCCGTTGGCGGTATTGTTTCATTTGGTCCGTGATGGCGAGCATCATCCCAGGACATAAGCTTCTTCAAAGGTATCCACAATGGGTGCAGCGGTGGGGCTCTAATACCTGCCCTCTGTCTCCTGGACTCTTCCCTGCCCTTCCTCCTTAGGTGGCAACCAGATTCATCGCCCCCCCCATCCCCCCCCCCACTCCCACCCTCCCACCCCCCACCCCCGTCATTGGGACAGTTGGGGTCTGGCCCAAACACATGCTCTATTGAACCCGAGATAAACGTGTAGCCCCTGTGGGGCTGGCGGCTATGCCCCAAGCCGTGAAATATGGGCGTCTCCTTCAGAATGTCACAGAAGTATAGACAAGCCAGGTGTCAAGTGTAAGACTGTCAATTAAAAATGCGCCCAGGGAAGTGCTTCTGACTCTTCCTTTTCAGTGGTGTCCCTCTCCATCACAGGTGACAGCCGCTTGTTCTAAGACTCCCTGTTTGCCTGCACACCCACAGGAAATGTCTCAGGATGTCTATTATCAGAATCGAACAATTTTAGTCCAAATTAAGTGATTCTCACCTTGAATAACACGATGGCGTAGTCATATATCAGGGCCGGATCCTCGGTCTCCAGGGCCCCCTTAGCGTACCACTCGATGGCGGCCTCGGGGTTCTTGGCCACCCCTTGCTGTCCCCAGAACAGCATCTGGGCCAGCCGTTGCTTAAAGACAATAGTGATTTAGAACAGTGAGTTTCCTGGGTAATGTTTCACATGACACTTGAGGGGATGGGTGGACAAACCTAATGTAAACTGTTCTAGGTTGAATGGCCAGCCACAAAAGGGACATCTGTGTCACCCCTCGAAAGCCCAGGGGTACAAAGAATGCAAGAGCCAGAGGAAGCAGTGAGGAGAGATGTGGAATGCTGATTTCCAGGCACGGCATAGCTGTTACACTGTGTGTGTGTGTGTGTGTGTGTGTGTGTGTGTTTGCGTGCACGCTGTCATAGGTCTGAGGACAACTTGTGGGGCTATCTCTTTTCACCATGTGGGTCCCAGAGATCAAATTCAGATAAGCTAGATATCAAGCTCGGTGGCAAGAACTCTTACCCACAGAGCCATCTCACCAGCTCCCTGGTCACTCTTCATTTTTTAAAAGGTTTATTTATTATTTCTATGGGTATGTGTGCGGACCCAAGAAAGTCTGGGTGCACCACATGCATGCAGGAGCCCCTGGTGACCAGAAGAGGGCGTCAGAGCCTCTGGAACTGGACTTACAGGCAGTTGCAAGCCACTACATGAGTACTGGGAACAGAACCTGGGGTCTCTGCAAGAGAAGTGCGTGCCCTTAGCTGCTGAGCTGTTGCTCCAGCACACTCCCACGGCACCCGTCACTCCTGAATTCACAGCAGTTGTGTACCTGCACATGATCTCTATAAGAATGGGCCTATAAACACCTTGTTGTAGAAGGGAGAGGGGTTCATGGGCGCTCACTCTTCCCTACATTAACAGCTGATGAGGGATGGAGAGTTATTGTCTCCAGTGGTACCCACACTCCTGTGAACAACCTTCATGAAACTCAATGTTTCCCCTCCCCACTCTTCCCTCCCTCCTCCCCTCCCTTTCTTTCTTTCTCTGTCTCTGTCTCTGTCTCTGTCTCTCTCTCTCACAAAAATAGAAGGGGACTAGTTGGGAAGAGGAAAGGGATTAGTGGGAGGCTGGAGCAATGAATAAAATGAAAATACATTATGTACATGTATGAAAATATCATAATGAAACCCACATTACATGATAATTAATATATGCTAATGATAACATATAACACGTTTTAGGTGGAGAATAAAGAATCAAACATTATTTGTAAACAGAGGCAGGGGGAGGAGCCTGAAGGTACATTTGCATAAATATAAGCTACAACACACATGTGTGTTCTTGCCTCCTGACAGCTCCTGGCCTTCATCTCACGATGGATCCAATCACAGAGATAGTAGTGTGGACAGGAGATCAGTGCCACAGAGAAATGTCCCAAGACAGACCTCCTTGCTGGTCACTGACCAAACCGACAGGCAGGACCCCCTACAGGAGGGGGTGCTTGAGGAGCAAGGTGAGATTCTGCTGACGGGTTCTGTGATCACTAGGCAAGTTCCATCATGTTCCAGCCAGTTCTGGTTCTGGTCCAATACACACACACACACACACACACACACACACACACACACACACACACACACACACACTGCTTTACCTAGTTCTCTCAAAAGTTCCCAGAAGCTTGTGCATATAGATTTGCTGAAGGAAAGAAGTAAGTGTCCACTATTACAAGACAAATGTAATTAGTCACAGTAATGTAACTAATGTGAGCGCTGGAGACCCAAAGAAAAGGCATTTCTAGAACCACACTACTCCCTGCTGGAAGGACAGTGGGCCAGGGTTACAAACCAGAGAATGAGGGCAGGGCTTCCTTTGTTAACCATTTGGCCCCGTGGGGGTCCCTGATTGTCTCCCCTTCTTTCTGACCCCACACCCATCCCTCCAATGTCCAGCAAAGAAAGTACCAACTAAAGTTCCCGGACAATCTCGACGGAGCACCAGGATACTTGTGCCCCAAGTGGGACTATTTGTCAGTGCCTCTGACACTTGTCCCTTTCCTATCTCTGTTCTCCTGCCACTCAGTGGTGCCGGAGCCTCCTCCCTCAGACTGTAATGTTCCCTAGGAGCCCTCATCAAATGCTAAAGCCCTCTTTTGGGAAAAAGGCTTCTAGTGAAGTTGGCCTCAGCAAGCTGCAGCCAAGGGCTTTTCATCCGCTGCAGATCAAACTCCTAAAACTCAAAGATGTAAGATGTTCAAGAGACAAGGTCAATCTTTCTGGCTTGATGCTCTGTAAACGGTTATTGTCCTCCTGGCTGAACACACGGCCATCTAATTTTTCCCACACCCAAGGTGCTCCTTGTTTTCTGTCTGATGCACACACCAATCAAGTCTTTAAGGGTACGGGTATCGCGGTATCTTCTCTTTCTGACTGGGTCGGGGCACTAAACCCCAGCCTCTTGAACTTGTGAATGACCATGTGATATGCTCGGGGACTTGGGGGGCCCCTTATGAGCAGAAGTGTTGCCCACTAGGCTCAGTTGTACCATGACTGTGGCCCTGACAATGATGTTGGAAGTATATGGAGAAGCCTTATCCACCTGGGCTCCAAGGCTGCAAGAAAGAGCTCCATGAGACATCAGTGCAAGCAGAAGATATGCTTTAAGCCACTGGGGATGGGGAGGTTTTGTTATGGAAGCGAAACTTCATCTGAGATGACGGACAGGCTCTTGAAGATGGGCCTCTGCCTACCTGGGCTGCTGCGTTACCGCGGGTGGCTTCGTGCTTCAGCCACATAAAGACATCTCCATCTTCTTTGGTTTGGACTTTGAGTATTTCATCATCTTTGAGTCTAATAGTTTCAACATAAGCCTAAAAAGTAAGGAAAGGAAGAAAAAGGGGAGGAGGGGAAGAGAGGAGGTAAACACCCAAATGCCCTGAGCATGCACGGACATAATGTTTTCAAACCAGCCATTGTTCAAGCGAAACCCATATGAATAATTTAAATCTTAGGCGTGACTACATGGTCACGGGAGCGAATTATTTTTAAAACGAATGGACAACATCCTGCATGTCTGCATTGATATTTGTCCCTATCAAAGTATTTGGGGAAGCCAGGCTATTTTTTTTCCACTCCCACTTCATTATTCAAGCTTGTTCGAAAGTCTGCCTGATGTCATGGTTCTCGGAACCAGCTCCCATTCCCAACAGCACCAAAAAAAAAAAAAAAAAAAAAAAGATATTTTCTAAGTATGACCTTAATTTTTACCGAAGCATCATTATCTGACATAACTAAACATGTTTACTTCACAGCTTCAGTTATCTGCTGCTATACCCTCAAATTTAGAAATCTACCCTGAAAAGAAGCGCGCGTACTAAACTCTAAGAATTTGAGGTGGGATGTTCCACATGCTCTAAAGATGAACCCAGAGGGCAAGTTCACATGGTAATTTGAATTTGCGCACAGCCTGTCAGATATCTGACTTCTTTGAAGAAAGTAAGATCCACTGCAGTGTACACATTTTGGCCGTGCATTAGAAACCGACTCCCATTGTTTCGTGGACTGCTGTAATGCATGATGGAGGCTGTGTAGCATGCCACCCATGCGCCGCCATGCCACAGGCAGGTGTGAAAAATTGCAAGAGCAGCCTCCGAGAATGAGGCGCCAGGCCTGATTTCCCTTCTGACTGCCTTTGTTTGTTAAGAAAATTATTCAGTCACAGATTCTGGACTGTAGCTCTATTGCTTAAAATGTTTCTCAGCTGCCTCCTCTGCTGGGTCTGTGTGGGACCCAGGGTCGCTTTCAGAGGCATTAGGGGACTAAGGAGTCAAGGCTCCTGTAAGGCTCAGGACCCAAGCTCAATCCATTCCCGGCCAAGTTCAACATGGAAGCAATAATTACGGCCTTTCATTGAAATCAACTATGGCGTCAGTGTGTCTAACGTGAATCTTCACGTATTCCTCACAACAAGCCGTGACTCAAGCTCCCACCCCACCCCTAGCCCCGGTGAACAGACAAAGTAACAAATGGAAGCTCCTAAGGGGAAAACATGAACTCCAGCTCACACTGCTCGGCCCTGAAAGCCAGGCTAGTGCAGAGAGCCTCCACCCTTGTGATGTCGCCCTCTAGCAGGAAGACCCTGCAGTCTCAAGAGGAGAGAGTCAGTCTGGCCAAGTGAGGGACTTCATATTTCCAGGGCAGGGTTGGCAGTTGGTATTGCAAGGACACTTTCATTTTTGGTGAGGAGCCTGGGGCTGGGCAGATAAAGAATTCTCGGTTTTATGTTCGCCTGGAGAATTCCACTGTGTTGATTCTTGGTTTTCTTTCTCTCCTTGTCACGAGACTTCAAAGAGAAAGACTAGACACATAGAACAGTTCCGCCTGAGGGCCTCACGCCCCTGGGTCTCTGCAGCTTTGGCACGGATGACATGCCAGGGACCCTCATGAGTAGTGTGACAGGCGCTCTCCCACTCCTGACCCCAGCAGACAACCAACCATGCTTGGAAATCTGATGAGGCGGTCATGATCCACACCTCCATGTCACACACATGGATGCCGAAGCCCACGGGAGTTAACTAAACTGCCCAAGATCACATCATCAGTTTTTCAAATTTAGGAGTCAAATTCAGGCTGGCTCACGCTCATGCCTGGCCCCTAGTCTCCCTCGAAGGAATGGTGCATCTGGGAAGAAGCACATGGTGGACTGTTTCCATGTCCCCTGCCCCGCCCCCGCCCCGCCCCCCCCATACACAATGAACTCTCTCTGTGGGCGCTGTCAGCTGGGTCTTGCTGAGACCACATTTCTGTGTGTGTGGGTGGGTGGAGGCGGGGAGGGGAGGGGGGGGAGGAACCCGAGCAACCCTGCACAACTGTGAGAAAAGAGCACACTTGCTTCTGGCTCCATGGCCCTTGCAGGACCTGTGGGTGCTGCCATTGAACTTCCCAGGAATCGAAAAGTATGAGGACCTCACCCTTTCCTCTCTGACCCAGGGGATTTCAGTTCCGATCCACCACCAACTAAATGTGAGCCTTGAGCCGCTTACTTTATTTAGATGGTACTGCTTTTCTGCAACCAGAAAAAGTGGCATAATATAGTACCTCCCACCTCCAAAGCACTCAAGATGTGAGCCATTATTTTTTTACAATACAAAGAGGAAGATCTAAGCTGAAATCTAGACTCTGCTACTCATTTTCTGGGTGACTTTAGGTGACCACTTTTATGAAATGGAAACAATATACTGATCCCACAGGTTTGCAGGCCTATATGTAATCTATGCTTATCTATCATCTATATATAATTTATGCATATCTATAATCCCAGCACTGGGGAGATAGAGGCAGGAGGATCAGAAGTTCAAGGTCATCCTGCATAGTGAGCTTCATGCTAGCCTGGGCTACATGAGAAAGAAAAACGGAAGGAGTACAATCTGGAGAGAACGGATAAATGTCAGACAATTTTTTGAGAGCTCATACCCTGTGCCAAACTCTGTTCAGCATGTGGATGAACTGATGTGTGTTGTAACAACTGTGTGAGAGGCAGACAGTCATGGTACCCAGGTAAGAGTGAGAAATGGAGGTAAGACCAACAGCACAAGGCTTCACCCCTAGTGTAGACAGACTGCCAGTGAGCCAGTCAAATCTGATCAATCACACTGCGTGCTGCACCCAGGCAGGGAAGGGATGCCTCTCCATGTTTCTAGGGTTCCCAAAGCAGCAGTTAGCACATCAGATGCCTATGCCTGGGCTTTCTGTGAAAGGAGGTGGTCTGCAAAAAACACCTACAGACAGAATGGCCTGAAGAGGGGCAGCTTAAAGTTGCTCATTCATTCAAATAGCGTGTTGTGGCTAGGGATGGAATAGGATAGAGATAGAGAGAAGTAGCCATGGTGGGGAGAGGCAGGTATGCAGAGCCAAGGATGCCATACTAGATATTCTGAGAAATCCCAAGGTTTCCGGGAGGTCCTTTAGCTGCTTTTTTCATAAATCAATGTCATCTGAATGAGTAGCCCCAAAGTTCAGATCTTATATCACAGGGTTAAAGCCTGCTGCCAAGTTCCAGGAGGACCAGTGCCTGGAAACTGCCACCCTCAGACCCCTGGACCAAGTGCCAGAGAAAGGCGCCACATTGTCCGGGAGAAGCTTCACCTTCCTTCCCGTTGCTCATGCAGGCTGCCAAGGGCGCTGTTCCTGTTAAAAGGCTGCTGTCACTGGTTTCAGGAAAGGCCAGTGAAAGGAGAGTGGGGGTGGGGAGGGGAGAGAGAGACAGACAGACAGAGAAGAAAGGAAGGGAGGGAGGGAGGGAGGGAGGGAGGGAGGGAGGGAGGAAGAGAGGGAGAGAGAGAGAGGAAGGAAGGAAGGAAGGAAGGAAGGAAGGAAGGAAGGAAGGAAGGAAGGAAGGAAGGAAGAAAAGGGGAGGAAGAAGAGAAAATGAGGCAGGGATAGAGAGAGAGGAAGAGCTGGAAAGAAAGAGGAAAGAAAGGAAAGTGGGAGAGTGGATAAGAGAAAGAGAGAACAGAACAAGAGGGAAAACAGAGAAAGGAAGGGGAGACGGGAGACAGGACGGGACAGCTGGCTGGGCTGCAGCTGGACATGATCTAGAAATGCAGCCTTCTGAGGATTTGTTTTGTGGGCTGCTGCCCAGGCTGCGCCAGAGAGCCAAGGAGAAGCTGGCGAGAGGCTGGGCCAGTGTCCTAGCCAAGGCTTACACCTGCTAACCATGGCTTAGTTCTAGCCAGTTGGACTGCTGGCTCCCAGTTTGAAAGGGGTGGGTCTTAGTTGAAAGTTAATGTTCTTGTTTTAAAGTGGTGGTGGGGAAGTGTTGACTACTGCAGAAGAGAGAAGGGAAAGCAGGATTCCACAGATGCTCACAGCTGGATCTCGCCGGGGTTCTTGTCTGTCAAAGGCACCCACCCTACAACCCTGAGGGGGCAATGGCAGAGATGTGCCTGGGCGTTATGTGGGAGCTCGAGCAAGACCCCAGAGGAGGTTGCTGCTGAGCACATGGTACAGTCGGAAGGTTCCCAAGGAAATTGTAGGGGAGGAGAGAGCAAAGAGCCTGGACAGGGCCAGGACTGTGAACAGTGTGCTGTGGGCAAGATATGGTGATGCCAAAGTTAGCAGGCCAAGGCAGGGTAGCCAAAGGTGAGGATGGGTAGAGAGAGGGAGTGCAGACAAGAAATGCCCTTGTATGCCCTGGTATGACCTGTGATAGAGCTGGGTGCCTTGGGGTCAGTTCTCAACCCTGACTATACATTATAAGGATGAGAGGAGCTTCTAATATACACATGCGCGCATGTGCACACTCACATACATTCATGTACACATAAATGCACACATACCACACCACATGCACACATGTGCATTGTGCACAAATGAACATACCCATGCAGATACAAATAAATACATGCACACACACACACACACACACACATACCTCAGTATCCCAGGAGGATTGGTTCCAGGATCCCTACAAACAATGAAATCCTTGATTCTTGTCTCTTATCTAATGTGATGTGGTAATTGGGAACCCAGAGCATCAAGTGTGCTTCAAATTCATTCAACCACTGTCTCACAGCCTCAGCCCCATGCTCTAAATCATGGCCAAATTACTTATAATACTTAATATAACGTAAATGGCATACAGATGGCTATGATGCTGTGTTTCTTAGGAATAATGAAAAGAAGTCAATACACACAGGGACAGACACCTTGTTTGTTTCTTTTTTTGTTTTGTTTTGTTTTGTTTTTTGGAATATTTCCAATCTCTGCTTGGTTGCATCTGAGAGTGTGGCCTCTCAGGCAGAGAGTAGAAAGCAATATGCACACCTATATTACCTTCCGTCTAGGTGCAATCTTATTCAGGGGTCCTGGGGGTTGGGACATCAACATGTGAATTGGGGGGAACACAATTTTGCCCCTAAGAGAAGCTGTCACAGCCGCTCAGGGGAGAGATAATCAAGGACCACATTAGGCAGTGGTGGCAGCGATGGAGATGGGGAAGAGAGAAACAAACTGGGTGGTTTTTAGGATGAGGGGCCAAAGGCGGCCACCCCCATTTCCTAGCGTAGCTCTTGGTGTCACTGGGGAGGTGTTAGCACTAGAGGAAGGGGGATGTGGATGGCCAGCTTCTTTTGTGTCCTAAGAGAAAGGAAAGAAAGATGTGAGGTGGAGATAAAGATTGAGTACTATCAATATGCAAATGTGGCTGTGGCCGGGGATGGGACTGAAGCCCTCCATGCTCCTAGAAGCCACAGAGAAAAAGGAAACCTGTGACCAAACTGAAAGAGAGAGAGAGAGAGAGAGAGACAGAGACAGAGAGAGACAGAGACAGAGACAGAGACACAGAGACACAGAGAGGGATGGAGGCAAACTTCTAAGGTCTGGGCTGAAGGAATGCAACCCATTTGCTATTTAAGCCACAGAACAGAGGGGAAGCTAGCTGTCCCTTCCTGTTCCACCTGCAGCAAAGTCCCGCTCAGTCACGCGTGGGGAGCCGAGTGAGAATCCCGCTCAAGAAGATGCAATGACGTGAGTCACAGAAGCAGAGACGCCCGGAGAAGGGAGAAAGGCGTTATTGACAGACCCTTCTCGGTTAATTAGAGGGCTGCCTTTCAAGAGCTCCTCGTTTACTACATTATGCTGGGGCATTAATAGATACCTCAACAAAAGGACATTTAAATGAACGCATGACACCTGCTTCAATCCTCAAGAAGCCATTAATTATGGATTCTTAAGAAAATGAGCGATGACACAGTGCCTCTAAGTGTATAATTCCTATCCACGGTGCCTAATCACACGGCCTTTCAGCGGCGAGACACATCGTTTCTGTTCAGCTCCTCCGGTTCTGACCAATTAAACATTTTCATTCCTAATCATAACATTTCACATGCCAGATCTTCAAAAGAGAAGGAGCTTGTCAGCCACGTACCGCTTCCCGCTGCTAATTGATGCTGAATTCGAATTCTGAAGTGTGTGATCTACACATGCAGGATGGTGCGAACATGTTTGGGCTTGGTGGAAAGGTAAAGGCAGACTTATTTTTGCAACTTGATTTTGGAAAAATGTTTTTTCTCAGGACAGTGTTTTTTTTTTTTTTTAAACAAAAAGACTAATTAATTGCTGTCAAGCTGAGGTTAAATTTTGTAGATCACTTATATACACAGAGGGAATAGTCAGCTGTAAGTGACAAGTCTTGTGTGGGTTTATTTGAAGAGAACCAATATTGTCTAAAGGAATTAGAATGTTTCTATAGAGACAGACTTCTGGGTTTTATGACTTCTGTCCTCCTCCTCCTCTTCTCCCTTCTCCTCTTTTCCTCCTCCCCCTCCCCCTTCCCCCTCCTCCTTCTTCCCCCCCCTCCCCTCTCTCCCTCCTCCTCCCTCCCCTCTCTTCCTCCCCTCTTCCTCTTCTCCTCCCCCTCCCTTCTTGGGACAGGGTCTCACAAATCCCAGCCTGGTCTTGAACTTGCTATGTAGCCAAGGATGAGCCTGAATTCCCGATCCTCCTGCCTCCCTCTCTTTGGTGCTGAGATTGCCGGCACATGCACTACACCTGGTTTCATGTGGGGCTGGGGATCGAACCTCGTGTGTGCTAGACAAGTGGCCTTCATCCTGAGCTACATCCTGAGCCCACTCCGTCATGTTTCACATTCACTGAAGGCTGTAGTAGGTAGCTGTTCCAGCTTTGACCTGGAAGTACTACCTCCAGTGAGGCTTCCGGTAACTGTCACAACTACCTATGACCTGCCCCTGGGGCAGGGCTGAGCCAGGAGTCCTTAAGACCCGAGTTCCAGATGTGCCAGTTCTCTTGGTTCCTGGTGATCCTGGATGTTGGATGGTAGACTGAGCGGAGTTCTCCAGAGAAAACCACTGGACTGCACTTCACCTCTCCCAGATCCTGTAACCAATCCCTTTACTTGCTGTAAGTTACTCCAAAATAAACCTCCCTTTTAACTATGTGGAGTTGCCTTAATAAATCAATCCCTCAATAGAAGGCTTCTCTCGGAGCTGTTTATTTCACAACAGTGGAGTGGCCACTGTAGGTTTTTGTTTTTGTTTTTTTTCCCCAGAAACCATCTATTTCCAAGTATCAAACACCACCTTTCTGCCCTGTGGGCTTCTGACTCAATCCAGTTTGGTTCCCAGTCAGTCACTAAGATTCAACAAGTCTGACCTAGTCAGGCTTGTCCCTCAGACGGGCCTGCCCAGCAGGCAGGAAAATCGAAGTTCATGGCACAGATTCTGCCATGGATCCTCACACTGTCTGTTGTAGCACCAATCCCAATTGGTCTTAATAAAAACCCGGAGCTGGATATCGGGGTGAATGCTGAAAGATCAGAGAGACAAAGGAACAAGCCGCAGCTACCTCTCACCTCACCAACTCCTCAGCCGAAAAAGACTGAGCTCCTGTCTCCTCCTGTCTTATATTCCTTTCTCCGCCCAGCCATATCACTTCCTGTCTCCACCTCCCTAGTGCTGGGATTAAAGGCCTGTCTGCCTCCCAAGTACTGGGAGCAAAGGCGTGAGAGCCCAGGTGCCGGGATTAAAGGAGTGTGCCACTACTGCCTGGCCTCTACGGCTAACTAGTGGCTGGCTTTGCCCTCTGATCTTCAGGCAAGCTTTATTTGTTAGCGCATACACAAAATATCACCACAACCTGTGACTACACAGACCCAGATGCCCATTCGTTTCCACATTTCCCTGGCAGAGATCAACAGGTGCAGAAACACCATCCAGTCAAAGCTTGAAATCCTCATCAGCTGGCCCTTTACAGAAAAAAAAAAACAAACAAACCTCAACCCCCACAGTAAACTAGCTGCATTTATCAACATGAACCATCTTATGCGCTTCTGTAACCCGGAAACCGACCCGCCCACTGTCTCCTCTCACATCTGTGGGGCCCTGCCATTAAGGAGGCTTTCCTGATGTTCTTACACAGACACCTTCAATGGCAGCCTTTTATCATTACCCTCAAAAGAAGTCCGGAAGCATGCCATCAGTGAGTCTAATCTAACGCATTATGTTTTTGTTTTTTTGGTTTTTTTTGGCAGATGTGAGCCACTGATTTCTTTGTCCAGTGAGTCAGCAAGATTGGGATGCCTGCAAGAAGCTGGGACTGGTGCTAAGTCCCCCTTGTCTTTAATCATCAGCCACCTGGCAGCAATGAGGAGGTAGGTCCATGTAAAGAAGACCTTTCGTAAGCATCCAGCACAGGGAACCTGGCTGGAGATAAAGCTGGCTTCTGTGTGTGGTGAACCCTGCTTGTTTATCACGTACAGAGAGGGGCGCTGGGAAATTAAAGCCTCCTCTCAATTTGATTCCTTCCCTCCTAACATCTCCAGACCTCCCTATGTCACATGGACAAAATGATTATGTTTCTGGTATGTTTTCCCTTTTTTTCAAGACCCAAATCTGCCCCTGGAGCCAATCTCCCCTTCACACACCGGTCTGTCCACTCACGGACAGCTCACAGATGTGGGCTCATGCCCGTGGTCAGCCTGGGAACCTGCACAAGAGCAGGAAATGGGCACTGAAGGCAAGGTAATAAAGCTCTGCTCTCCATCATACAGTGCACATCCTCGGAGAGCCAGCACAGAAACCAGATGCAGGTGCAGCCACCAGCGCACACTGCTCAGGACCGTGACAATCAGGTGGTAAGCACTCCCACGCATCTCTGTCCTACCTGGTCTCCCTGCAGGGTGTGCTGGTCAAGGGGTGTCTTCGTGGCAATGTTGCTGTAGTAGGCATAGGACAGTTCCCAGTCCAGCGGATAGCTGTCAACACCCTGGTAGTGTTTGTACCCAAGATTCATTGACGACAACCTCTCACTGCCCTGGCCTCCAACCAGACTGTATAGCATGCCCTGTTAGGAAGAAATTGATAAGTGTTCACAAGACTGTAGATAAGGTAATAAAATCCCCTAAGGCTGAAAGGTCATTTGCCCTGCTCTCTCTCTATAATCTCAGCCATCCTAGAAAGGTTAATGTACCTTAAAAAAAAAAACAGAAAAACAAAAAAAACCACATACATAGACAAGCAATCACACACAGAGATCAGAAATTAAAAGTCATTAGGGAACATGTAGTGTTTTCTTGTGATAGTGTTATCTGTCAACATGACTATGCTGGCAGGGACCCAGCATCATTTCTCAGGAAGTCTGGTAGGCTGTTTCCAATGAGGCCTGGAATTGGGAGGCTGGAGTAAAGCAGATGGTCCTCCCCAAGGAGGGGGAGCAGCATCCTACCCATTGAGAGCCCAGAGAGAACCAAAGGCAGAGGAAGGAGGAATCCGTCCCTTTCGCTTCCTACCTGCCTGCTTGAGCTGGGGCCCTGCTCTTTCCCTGTCTAGGGGCTGGATTTTCTACTACTAGATCCCCTGGTCATCAAGGCCCTTCTGGCTTTGACTAGAACTCCACCAGCAGCTTTCCTGGCCTCTCACTTAACAGATGACAGAGCAGGGAACGTCTCAGACTCCATAATTGCCTGAGCTGATTCTTCAGAATCAATCTCTTCCTATATATATAAAATCCCATTGGTTCTGTTTTTCTGGAGAACCCTGACTAATACGCTTAGGAAAATGTGACTCTAAAATGTTAGGCACGTTGCATAATCAATTTGGATTCAAGACCCAAAGTAAAACTGTCTACTGCGGCATTTATTTTGATAGTAGAAGGGGTAGATGTGGCGACACTCTGCAGAGAGATCTGAAGGCTTTTCTGAGCTTAGAAGTAATGTGGGGTGATGGAATCCACGGGACGACCTCAACATGAGGTCCTCAACGTGAGGGCCGTTGCATTTATCAGGGAAGTGGTTCCTGATTCTGAAGGATGGGATTCCAGCCAGCCCTGCTCAAGCTGTCCCTGGGATGGTTTACCAAACATGAAAGCCATGTGCAGAAATTGAGAAGTGGCTTTTTCTCTTCCCTGAAAACAGGTTACCGTGTAGTTCCACAACCCAAGGACATTTTTTTCCCTGGGTATAAAGCTTTTTAGGGGACTCCAAGGAGCTGCAACACACCCAGTGCCGGCAGGGGCATCTCTCTGCACACATAACCCAGGTGACAGATGCTCCTGACCCCATGAAATACGCCACCTGCAGCTGATCCCGAGGTCCATTTAATCCAGTTTCATAGAAGACAGTGAGGTAGTAGGATGCTTTATGGTATCCACAGCAGCTGGAATCCATCAGAAAGGGGACGACAGAGCTAATTTGGTGAAGGCCATCAACGCCGGAGAGTCTCTTTACAGCCTTCTCAAATATCCTCCCACCGATTTCTAATACAGAGTCATTTTGGTTCCCTGGCACTGTAAATAACACAATTCGCAACACACAGAATTAATTACCACAGGGCTGATGTGGCTGGAGAAGGAAGGAAAGCCAATTAAATACCTCTGTTATTGACAAGGTGGGTCCTGCAGTACCTTGAAATATACCACCCTCTGGGGAAGTAAATTAAACCCTTTGGGGGAAGCTATGGTGTCACTCCGTAAAAAGCTTTTCCTCTGGCACTAAATGACAGCCTAGTATCCTAGGGGAAAGAATGTGCCTCACAGAGCTGAGAGGGTGCCTCAAGAGAGTAATTCACTCAGTGTAATTCACCGCCCAATCAGGGCTGCTGAAACTTCCAGAGAGACTCTCTTCTGAGACGCGGAAGAAGAATGTGTTTTATCCCAGAAATAGTTCCTTGGTACTGCTCCCAAAATCCGAGCAAGAGCATTTTATTTTGAGATGCTTCCTCATCATCTTTCGATCCCAGTTTTGCTTGTGGGTCTCTCGATATAATGAAAAGAATGAGTCAACTCTCAGGAAGGCTTACAAGCCGCCTCGCACAGGGTCAAGCATCCTATGCAAACGAGGCCATTGGATCCGCACAAGCTTAGATGGTTGGTGCTATTATTAGCCTCCTCCTTCTTCACAGCAGGGGCTTAAGGCCTGAAGAAACAAAATAACTTGTCTACAGTTACAAAGGCTGGCAAAGGGCTGGGCCATCCTTTGAACCCTGCTGGACAGGCCGCACTAGCCAGAGTTCATACTCAGCCCCTCGTGGACAGGCAAGCAGTTCTATTCACCAGGGCCCTCCCAGCGTGGATGGGGACTTGTCTGGTCTGCCTTCCTATGCCTGGTGATTTCTTTCATGAAACCTCTCATAAGTCTATATTCTTATCAACGTCCAAGCCAAGCGAGCAAGTGCGATGACTCCAGGATGTGATTGTGAGAATCTTCTAAAGTCTGTCTTTGCTATCTATCTCTTTTATTTATTAATACAACCCAGGAATGCTTCTAGGACAGGCAAGGCACTATTGTAGGTGCCAAGCTACAGAAGGTCATACAGGATGGAAAGATGTTATTTACAGGAAACATAGGCCCTAAGTTACATGCAAACAATGTCAGCTTGAATGTTAAATTAAATGTCAACCTTGACTAAAGTTTCACCTGCCTAAAAACTGCTATTTCCAACATCTTTTATTTTCTTCATTCTATTAAAAAATGTTATTTAAAAAAATGTTCAGAAGGCAAAGGATAAATCACTCTTCTTAGCACACCAGAAAGGGATGAGCAGAGAAATTTTGCCCAGAATGAGAGGTTTGGATTAGGTTTACTGAAGAGCAATTCCCTTGCACTGGTTCATTGTAAAAACATGGGTCAGGGAGGCTGGTTAAGTACTTGCCACAAAACATGAATACCTGAGTTTGATCCCACACAGCCACATAAAAAGCAAGGTATAGAGGCATTTGCTTGTAATTCCAGTGCTGGGTAGACAGGGCCAGGAGGTGGGAGGGCTTGTTGGTCAGCCAGCCAAGTGGAATGGGTGAGCCTCAGGCCAGTGAGAGGCCATCTCAACAAACATGGGGCATGATGTCTGAGCAACAATACCTAGGGTGCCCACTGGTCTCCACACACAGGCATGCACACAGTACATGTACATCTTCACATAGGGTGCATAAGTATGAGTGCAGACAGACAGACAGACAGACAGACAGACAGACACACACACACACACACACACACACACACACACACACACACACACCAAGATCAGAAAGATCCAGAGCTGGCATTAGAGAAAACTGATACATTTGTTTACAAGTCGCTGGTGGTCCCTGTGGGCCCCCCAAAAGGCAGATGTGGTCTGCACCCAAAGACCCCTGAAAGGTGGCCAGCCTCCCAGCTCCAGCTGCATGTGCTCAGGCTCTCCAGCCCCCACACTCCCTGAGCCATAGTAGCTGAAAAAGCCACCCTGGCGCAGGAACAGCCATACGCCTTTTCCATATTCTCTGTTTGTTTATTTGCTTGCTTGCTTTACTCTCGAAAGACATAACTATGTGTTATGTAAGAAACATAACTATTTGTTTTTCTAAGACAAATCAAACAATGCAAATGGCTTTAAAGAAAACAGAAGCCTCCACTCTCTCACTCTGTCTTTAGTGAAGATAAAAGCTGTTAAAAAGCTTCGTACCTATGCTTGGAGACTTTTCCTTTACATGCACAGTAATTCATGTATGCATTTATTTACATATATATTTTTTCTTTTCCCCAAGTGGCATATCATGCCACTATAGATTCTGACTTCATTTTTTATGTTTTAAATTTCTATTAAATTTTACTTATTTATTTGTGTGTGTGCATGTGGAGGTGCACACATGCCCCAGCATGAATGTGGAGGTCAGAGGACATTTACAGGGGTCACCTCACTCCTTCTCTTCCACTCTGTGGGTCCCAGGGATCAAACTCAGGTCTTTGGGCTTGGTGATAAGTCCCTTTACCCACTAAGCCATCTCACCAGCCCAACTTGCTCTTTTAAATTAACTATGTATTATTAATAGCTCTCTACGGCCGTCAGAAGTTCATTCCGTTTAACGCTCCAATAATGCAGAGGAAGAGTAGGGCAGGAGCTCTGTGGGTAAAGTGCGTGCCATGCAAGTCTGAGGACCTGAATCCAGATCCACACACACCCACGTAAACAGCTACATGTTGTGGCATATGTCTGTAATCCAGTCTTAGGGCAAGAAAGACAGAGACATCCCTGAAGCTCATTGGCCAGCTAGCATAACCTAATCTATAAACTTTAGGTTCAATGAGAGATCCGTCTCAAAAAGTAAAAGGTGGAAAGTGATCAAGGAAAGACATCAGTGTTGACCTCAGACCTTCACACACATTTGCCTGCACGTGTCCACATCCTCCAAATAAATAAATAAATAAATAAATAAATAAATAAATAAATAAATAGAATGAATAAATGAATGAATGAATGAATGAATGAATGGTGGTAATTGGGGTACCATTTCCAGGATTCTCCCTAGTTCCCCATAGCAGACTATTTGCATGTGACCAATGTCCATCTTCCTGTGTACCTCCCCACCTGTGTACTCTATCATGTGGGTCCCAGGTGCAGCTTGTGGCCACGTGTGGCCAAGAACAGCTCTGAACTCAGCCTAACACAAAATCTAAACTTACCTGAAACATTACGAGACAACTGTTTGTGATCTTTTTTTTTTTTAAACTCAATTGTGTTGTTCTAGAGCATGAATTTTGTAGGTGACAGCACCCACCCTGTTACACTGTGAATCAGCTGGTCATGCCCTTGACTCTAAACCATCTCTAGATTCCTTAGAAACCATCTCTAGATACATTGAAAATGCTATGGAAATGGTTGTTACAAAGAATTGTGAGGACTAACAACAAGAAAAAGTATGTCCATACATGTTCACTACAGGTTAGTGTGTGTGTGTGTGTGTGTGTGTGTGGTGTTCGGTGCTGGGGATTGACTTGAGGATCCTCACACATACCAAGCATTGGAGACCACAGCTCCACCCTCAGCCTGATGCTCTAAATACCTTTAACCCATCTTTGGTTGTGTACAGACACAGAGCCCACAGGAATAGAGGGCCGACCATCCTGCATTTTATGACTGCACGAAGTTCTCTATTTTTAGACTCTTGGGTCACTTCTTGTGATTTTGCTATAACCAACACCACAGCGATGGGCAGGCTTAGACACTTCTCTCTGTTCTCCTGCTGGGCTATGCCTGCACGATAACATCCTTTTCCACCAGGACTCTGGGAATCTCTTCTGTTGGATTTTCCCTTTGCTCTGCTGAGGGGAGCACTCCACGATATGAGACCATTCCCTTGATAAGAACCTTCTCCATGGATTCAGTGAGCATAAAGACACCAAAAACATAGATCCGACTGCTACTTATTCATAGATTTAGTTTTCAGCACGTGCTCCTTTCAGATGCCCCCGTGCGCACATTCCCGGCAGAGTGGCATCCGCGTTATCGTTAACGATTCATCCTGGCCTCTCCTCCCTGCCAAGTTCTAAGATGACGGGTTTTGCTTGACTACACAGGGACACTGGCTTTGTGGGCTCAGAGGAGGGAAGGACTCCAAAAGAAATGAAACTCTAAATGAAACACCTGCCTCCACTGACCCCTGGCACAGAACCCCAGAAATCAGCATCAGGATTGCCCAGGAAGCTGGGAACAAACCCAGAATCCTCCAGTCTATCCTGAGCCCAAAAAGCTCTGCAGACAGGAAGGGCTTGCTCATTTCTTTTTTTTTATATTAAAATTCTTAACTCCCTCCCACAAAAAAATATCACCAATTGATATTTTCTCTGCCCAAGAATCTAAACAATTTTCTGCACTACTGAATTTAATAAAAGTAATAATTCTAAGGTACAATTACTCATTTCACACTTTCAGTAAAGTTCGGGTTGTAACTATTATCTAAAAATCAAAGCTATGGTGTCTTTGTCGATATTAAAGTCAGTTTAATGAAACTGTTAATTTCACCCATCTGGTTTAGCATATGCATTTTTTCCCTAGCCAATCTGTAACTAAAAACATGTCTTGTTTGAGGAGATTAATGGTATAATGAAGAAACAAACAAACAGAATGGGAGAAATCACTATTTCTCCATTTTCTTTCTTTTTGTATCAGACGCTAAGGAACAAAAGCCAAAGCCACCATCACTTAAGTCCCATTTTCCATGCAGCATGGCTTATTTTACTCTTCATTCATATCAGGAGGTGTGTACTGATTGTTAGACGAGGCAAATGGTAGAATCTGCGAAGATAGCCACCCACTTAAGACCTGCGAGCTGGAGCCAGCTTCTGATTGAGAATTCAGAAGGAGAGCGGCACCCTCGCTCCCCGTGAGAGGGACGGAGACATCAATAGGAAAGTCATTTTTAGTGTCAGGCTTCCGAACGGCAAAGTGCATCCAAAGCAGAAGTTTGAAAGAGGAGAAAAGTACAAGGAAGAAATATCACGCCACTGTTATAAGGAGCCCTCTTCATCAAGTTTACTGACTTAAAAAACACTCATCTGCATTCTGATCTGAGGTGCTGATGGGCTCCAAGAAGCCTCAAGAGCCGGCTGCAATGGCGCCCAAGTACAGCATGTGTGTCTTTTGGCACTGGGAACGCCCATTCTATCCAAGCTGTCCCTCTTTCTCCTACAATGCAAATGCTCAGGAAACAGGTGTTACTCTGTACTGTTTAGGTGCAAATAATAAGGAAAAAAATGTCTGTACATGTTCCCTACAGACGCAATTTTTTTCCTTGTTGCTTTTATTTCTGGGTAGTGTTGAAAACTGATCCAAGGGCCTCACACCTACTAGGCATCTACCTCAGATCTCCATCCATCCTGCTTTTCTGAATATTTACCTAAGGTTCAGAAACTTGGAGTTCCTTTCTTCCTTCCTCTCTCCTCCCCTCCCCTCTTCTTTCCTTTCTTCCCTGTCTTCCCCATCCCCCTCTCCTACCTCTCTCTTTTCAGGATTGTTATTTTTTGGGGTGGGAAAACTGTAACCCATTCTTTGTTTTCCTCCTCCTCACCTCTGCATACATATATTTTAAAACCTAACAATAACTGCTTTCAAATCCTAATAACACAGGCGAAGACTCTACGACAGCCAGGCATAGCTCCTAAGGGAAAGGGTGCCCTGGGGTCACTGGTTCACGGAACTGCACATCTATCACGTCCATGCTCTGCATTTCTTCAACCAAACAGTGGAACTGTTGGCCAAATTAAAATCAAAGTAGCATTCTGGTGCAGCCGCCTTCCCCTCGGCAGACGGTGCAAAGACATCTCATCTCTACATTGTGCTCCAAAGCCCGGGGCAAGAGGCCCTGTGGAAACCAGGCAGATGGTGTCAGCCCTGGGAGATGAGCCCAGGCTTGGACCTGGCCTCATCCCAGAGCACCATTTATTGGCAGCTCCTAGACTTCCTCCAGGCACTGGCACCAGCAAATGTGGGCTTAGCAGTGCAGAAAGGAGGCCGAGAAGACAGCTTCGGCCTGGGGCAGATGTCCCCAGGGGTACACAGCTATCACACCAGCCTCACTCACTCATCCCTCCTGCCTTTATGGCACCTGGTCCTCACCTGGATCCCTGCCTACCTGGCTGTGAGTCTTTGTGGTCTTCTTCACTGTCCCCAGCCCTTAAGCCTGGAGTCCAGCCCTCAGTACCATTCCACTCAGCACCCTGCTGGTCCTGGTACCATAGCACTCTTCAACAGGCTTTTGATGTCAGACTACTCAGTTTTGACAAGGACGGTCTGACAGGAGAATAAAAGAATGGAATGGACAGAACAACTCTTAAATAATGAAAACCACGTAGGCTAAAGTCTACCGTTGCAGCGTCAGAAAAAAAAAAATCCAAATGCTAACAGGGCCATTTCCATGCCCCAGCAACTGCCATTTTCCTAGAGAAGTCAAGGCTCGGGGACGGCTTTCAGGTTGACCGATCCAAATGCCCTGCTAAAGTCCTGATCGGAGGTTGTCGTACTGGATGCCACCCCAGCACCATGCACAGGGGGAATTGAGTGACAGAGAAGGGATAGGAGATTTCACAGACCAAGCAAGGCAATCAGGATGCAGAGCTCATCTCTGGAATGCCGGGGGGCGGGAAGGGTCTTGGGAGCATCTATACGCACTGCAGCTGGGTACCCCAGGAGTGCTGCCATCTTTAATTCAAAGGCTTGCGGGCTCTGTGAGGTGAAGAACAAGCCCTGTTATACATGGGAGTGAGGACTCCAGTGGGAACAGCTGAGTTTTACAGCATGTTAGCACATCAGCTGTCAACATTTAGCAAGCTTTCCCCCACAGCACCCCCCGGCACTTGGCCTAGAGCTGTGTGTGGGCTGGTCCCGTTCCCAGTGTGGTTGCCCCAGGGCCTAGCACAGTGCCAGGAGGTACTCAATCTATGGGTCCAAAACTGGCTTTGCAATGTATCTCAGGGACGGTTTTACATCTGGCCACCTGTCCATCCCACCCCCCCCCCCCCCCCCGAGATCAGAGGAAGCAGCAAGGATGAGAGCCGTATTTCCGAAATTCTTTGGTATGCACGGGACTGAGAAGATTCCAGTCTCCTTTCATGGACTCCAGAGAGGGTCCATAGTTTCGGGGACCAGAGCAGCGTTTACAGAGGCAAGATGGCAGCTCCCAAGACAGAACAGGTTCATGATGAGAGAGAAATGAGAAAATGCAGAAGGTAAGAGAGGAACCAGAGTGGACTCGGTCAGTATGGCTGGAGCTGTGGCCTTGCCGGTGCAGACCTCCACCTGGGTCTCTTAATGCGACGCTGCTGCAGAAGGTTTGAGGGTGGCGAGGACACTGAGCTCCCTGGGCACTGGGAGGCTCGTGGCTTCTCGAGACTTTTTGAGGTGAGGGTCTTCAAGAAGCACGGAAAGCTGCTTGTAGCACTGGACACCTGGAATCCCCAGGATGTGGAAAGTGGAGGCAGGAGGCTTTCTGTGAGTTTGGGGATAACCTGGCTACATGCCAAGGCCCTGTTTCCCAAACAAACAAGCAGCCATTGGGAAGCCAGCTCAGTTGGCAAAGTGCTTGTTGTGCGACTGTGAGCACCTGGGTTTGATTTCCAGGACCCGTATTAGAAAGCTAGGCATGGCAGTACACGCTTCTAATCCCAGGACTATGGAGGCAGAGACAGGAAGGTCCCTGGGACTCACTGGCCAGTCAACCAGCCTACTGGGTGAGCCTTCAGGCCAGAGAGAGACTCTTCCATAAAACAAGGTGGACAGTGCCTGAGAGCGACCTCTGGCCTCACACACATTTATACACATGTGCATGCATACTCCATACATACACATGCACAAACTCTCAGTGAACAAACATACATACACACACAAATAAAATAAAATAAAGAAAGTTGAGGGACTGCCTCTGTGTTTGAGGACTCAGTTATACGGCGGAAGCAGACAAGCAAGCCTTGTAGAAAGGCGCCAACTGTGCAAGCATGCATGAGAGGAGGGACTGTGGGCCTACGGAGATGGACAAAAGGCACGAGGAGGTGGACCAAATTGGGACATGAAGGCTGCTTATTAGGAAGGAAGGAGACGTGTGAACCACAATCATTGACCAGCGTGGGCATGGATGTGCTGGGCAGAATCATATGAAGGAAGCCTTTGTCACCAAGCAGGTAGCATGCCCCCAGAAGCTCTGCTGGCATTGTGGAGAACCCAAAGCATAAACCGATCACTTGGGTGTTCTGTTCCACCCTGCACGAGCCAGCACCTGAGGTCAAAAGGGCACACAGAAGATCCAACAGCCCTAAGTCAAGGCAGATTCCATTCAGACAAGACTGTCCCTCATGCCCACATGGTCATTTTCTGTCCATGAAGTTCTTTCCCAGACATGGTGCCATGTTATAACAGCCTTCTGGATTCCGATAAGACCAGACTTTCCACAGCATGTAAAATGCTGCATAGAATTTATCACCCCCACATACTTATAATGGTGGCTACCATCACACTAAGTGGAAAATAAGTGTTGGTTAGGATTGGAGAAATGTAATTCCTTGTGCACTATTAGTAGGAGCAGAAAAGGGCAGCCACTGTGAGAACTGTAGAGGTTCCTCAAAAAACCAAACAGAACTGCCCCATGATCCAGAAATCCCACTGCTGGATATACACCACAAAGCATCGCGAGCAAACGTGGCTGAAGAGAGACGTCTGCACTCCCATGTTCCAAGCAGCATTTATCACAACAGAACAGAGGTGGAAGGGATGAACAGATAAATCAATGTGGCCAGGACACACAATGGAAGACTGTTCATCTTTAAGAAGAGGAAGGAGATTTTGACACGTGCTATACCGTGGGCAAAGACATTATGTTAAGTGCAATAAGCCAACCACCAAATGAAAAAAGCTAGATGGTCCCATTTCTAGGGAACATTTGAAGTATTGATACAGGAACAGAGAATAGCATGGTAGTTTTCAGGGTCTTGGGGCAGGTAAATGGGAATTTTTAAAAACAAATGTATAAGCCAGGCGGTGGTGGCTCACGCCTTTAATCCCAGAACTTGGGAAGCAGAGACAGGCGGATCTCAGTGAGTTTGAGGCCAGCCTGGTCTACAGAGTGAGATCCAAGACAGCCAGGGCTACACAGAGAAACCCTGTCTTGAAAAAGCCAAAAACAAACAAACAAAACAACAACAATAACAACAAAACCAAAAAAATACCCCAAATATATAAATTTTAGTTTTTCAAGATATAGAGTGTTGTGATCTGATGCAGAGCATGTAATTATTCCTAACAATGCTGAACTGTACAATGAAAAACAGTCAAAATGGCAGTTTTTATATTAAGCATATTAGCACAGCCCTCAAACAACTAGGGTGTAAACAACAGCTGACCTCACTAGGTGGGGACATGCAGACTGCTCTATGCTCATCTCGTTTGCCAATGGAGTGGAAGCTCCCCCCCCCACCCCCCCCCGCAAAGTACCCATGTCTCCTTTCAAGGGTTGGCTTCGATGGGGAGCAGATGCGCCATCTGAAATCACATAGTGTGCGTGGCGGGGGAGAATCACTCTCAAGTCTGAAATGTGCATATGCAGAGGCCCGGAAGCAGACTGTTGGCCACATACATGAGGAGATGCTTCCAAGGAGAAAGGACTCCTCATAAGGAATCAGAAGTTCCGTCATCTTGTCTCATCATCTCTGTTTTAAAAAGGAAACAGAGGGCTGGAGAGATGGCTCAGCAGTTAAGAGCACTGACTACTCTCCCAGTGGACCTAGGTTTGATTCCTAGCACCCACATGATGGCTTATAGATGCTTGTAACTTCAGCCAGGGGATCCAATGCCCTCCTCTGACCTCCCTGGGCACCCAGGCATGCATGTGATACACATACGTGTAGGCAAAACACACACACACACACACACACACACACACACACACACTAATAATAATAATAAAATAGAATAAAATAAAAAACAGGAATATTAATCCCACAAATTAATTTCTCTGAGGAAATGAAGAAGCTATTGTTTACTTTTTCTTCTGGCCCAGCTTAACTCTTGTTTAAAACCCAGTCTTGCTGAGGATGTGACTCGGTGGCGGCCTTCTTGCCCAGCACACACAAGGCCCTGGGATCAATCCACAGTGTAAGGAAATAAAAACATCTTGTCTGAACATAACTTGGGCAGTCAAGATGGCTCAAGGGGTAAATGCTTGCCTGGCAAGTCCAGTGACCTGAGTTTGATCCCCAGAACCCACATAAAGGTGGGAGGAAGAACTCCTTTCACAAAATTGTTTCCTGACTTCCACATGTACACTGTGCCATGCACATCCACAAATACGCATCATGCACCATACACGGGGGAAAAATTATATAAAAAAGTCTTTCCTTATTCTTTGTTCTATTCTGGCTCATGGGGGCCATTCAGCCGATACCTGTTTAGTGAATAAAGGGGCGAACGGTTGAGAATGAGTTAAGAACATACTCAACGAAAGCCTTTTGCTCCTCTTCCTGCCCTATGGCAAGAATCTCAAGCGTCCAACATCTGCCGTTCAAGTCCATTTTCATAGCCTGTCTCAGATGTGGGAAATGCAATGTGATGCACACATCTGCTGCTTTGCATTACTATAAGTGAAATGCTCCGGGCAAGGCACTTTTTTTTTTTTTTTTTTTTTGTCTTCAGGAAGAGTGGTTTGGTTTAAGGCACAGCTCTGGAAGTTCAAGGGAATGTGGCTGGCATCAGCTTGGCCCTGGGGACCATCTCACGGTGGGAGCTTGTGCATGTGAGAGATGCCGCATGGCCAAACAGGAGTCTAGGGAGAGAGTCCGTGTCTGGACTTGCTCTCATAATAATTGAGCCTCTTTAAAGTTCGGAGATCCCATGAGAACAACCACAATCCCTTCTTAGGGCAGTTCCTGGAGTGTCCAAGAGACCTCCCACTAGTATTTACTTCGTGTGCATGTTTCATAGACAGGTATGTGTTCGAGGGTATACATGCACTTGTATGCACATGTATGGAAGCCAAAAGTTCTTCACTCTCCCCACCGTAAGTTTTGAGATTGTGCCACTTACCCAAACCTGGACCTCATCAATTCAGCAAGACTACGTGGCCAGCCACCCGTCTCTGTGTGGTGATATATTGTATACCCTAATAAACTTTGCCTGAAGATCAGAGGACAGAACAAGCCATCTATGTTTATAGATGTCAGGCAGTGGTGGCATACAGCTTTAATCCTAGCACTCGGGAGGCAGAGATCCATCTGGATCTC
>CABHPH010000159.1:0-49661 GCA_902168325.1 Peromyscus nudipes
CACTGGCTTTCCGCTTCATTTCTTTTTAGAGGCGGCTCATTCTAGCAAGAGCTTGGCGTCAGATGTTATATGGGAGAAAACTAAGGTGATGACTTTGCAATTACAGGTAGCAGATGGCTACCTGCTCAAGACGATGCCAACCCAAATAGCAGGACTAAAGCTGCTTCTCCTTCCATGTGGTCAACTGAATTGAGTAAATATCCAGAGCCAGTACGTTAATACCATATAACCTTTGGGGAAATTGTGGTTCTAGAAAGAGATATGGAATGAGGACAAGTCAGTGATCTCAGTTTTGAGTGACCATGAGGGAAAAGAAAGATCAATGGGCTTTTCTGGTCCTTGATATGTTGGGCTAAAATAAAATGTTCTTACTTTTCAATGACCCACTTAAGAAAGGGGGTTTAGGCTACTGTGAGTAAAAAGCTGATTGTCCTTAAGATTTCTGGGAGCCCTCGTTAGGACCAAGGGGGTGCTGTAGGCAAGCATCTTAGGGAAGGTGGTGCACCTACCAGGAGTGCCATCAGGTCATCCACCCAGCAGTTACACAAGCTCTGCAGCACCCACTTCATCCCCATCAACAAAACACATTTTTACAGCCAGTCAGATGGAGATTTCAAGAAACATCGACACAACTGAAGCTAGCATCTGCCAGAATGGATTTATCAGCAAATGTCTCTAAAATTCTAAAAGGATGTAAGGAATTGTCTTTAGTGGTCTGAACTGTATTTTAGAAAAAAATTAACAGAAAGATACATTTTTCTTCTCTAACTAAGTCACTGTGTGTGTGTGTGTGTGTGTGTGTGTGTGTGTGTGTGTGCAGCCAGTAAAGCTATGAGAATGTGAATGCTTATTATTCTTAGTCCTATACATATGAAGAATTTGAAATTACTATCTTCACTCATTGAAGACTATTTTATAATGGCAAAAAAACCCACTCAGTTGTGACATTTGTCTAACAATATGTTAAAATCTTTGCCAAGGAGCTTGTTTACTATACGTCACTCTCAAGGATGCTCCAAGAAAGTACTTCATAATTAATTGTAAGTGGAGAAATTGGGATGATTTTTTTTCCTCTGCATCCTAGAAATAAATGATTTTAGTCTGTTTCTGAAGCATGAAGCCAACCAAAGTATTACTTAAGAAGTCCTTCTGAATAAGAGATTGCCACTTAACTCTCTCCTGGAAAAGACGTCCATCAGGGTTTCATTAGCACGAGCTTCTGAGACAAGGAAAACACCTTACCGTCCACTCAGGGATGAAAAGAAGGGCACCACATGTATTCCCAGGGGGTCTCCTTCCCCAGAAATCTCCACTGTTCTTGTCATATCACTGGGGCAGAGCAAAACAGGAACACACATGAGTTTTAGCTAAAAACCAGATGAGGAACATTAACCCACCCACAATCCCCTACCCTGACTCCATCCACTATTGTGACTTCAACATCTAGGGTAAGTCAGGAGTGCAGGGCTTGCTGATATGTTTAAAAGATCCACAAAGTAAGCATGTTAAAAGACTTTCTGATTTGTTATTTGAATCTTTCTTGCAAAAAGAAAGTTGAGCAATAACTCGCCGCTAAAACTGCTTCCCACTTAATCTGCACAAATCAACAGAGATAAAAAGAGGTCCACAGAATAAATCTCTCCCTGATGAGAACTACTCAAAAACAACTATACAAACCATAAACACACAGAAATAAGTGTATCTGTGCTTAGCCTTGAAGTACCAGAAAATGGTAAAAAAAAAGAAATAAAATTATTTATTAGAAAATGCACCGGATTGCAGTTTATAATGGTGGGGAAGCCACAGTTGGTAACACAGTTGGGCATGTTCAAAGCAATAGAAATCAGAGCTTGCATCAGTTGTCCTCAATGGAACAAATCCAAGTTTTTACCTCCTGGTTTCTTTCTTTCTTTCTATCTTTAAGGCAGAAAGAGAGGTTGCAAAAACCAGAGAAAATGTATTACAGAAAGTCTGACTTGCCTAACCTAGCTCAGATTAGGAACGGAGGAGTGAGAAACACTAATAGGAAGTGTGTATGATTGAAATGTAGACCGGGCTGGAAGCTTCCCGGTCATAAGGAGTGGGACTAGCATGTTTTTGTAAAGATGAAAAATAATAACTGTGAACAATTATTGGCTCCTTTAATTCCAGAGAGAGAAGACAAAATTGCCAGAGGAAAATGATAAAGTTGAGCAAGCATCCCATTTATGGACATTGTAAACATGTTTCTATTGTTTTTTCCATTCACATGAAAATGACCTGAAACTAGATGTCAAATTAAGAGCGACAGCTGCCTCAGATACTTTTCTGCTCCAAATTGAAAATGGTAAAAATTTGGCTCCTTGCTGGAAAGTTGAGAACAGCATTAAGAAAACAAAGTGTCTGATGAATTCACCCTGAATGAAGTATCTTTTAAAATTATCAGCAATCTAAAATAAATACATTAAGTATATGCTAGTCAGTAGATCAGGCTTATTGTTAATGTGTTTTCCTTGCAACCCTATTATCAGTAAGAACTAAAATAAAATAAAATAAAATAAAATAAAAGCAAGACAGTCTCTAGCATTTTGGAGAGATGATGCAATTTCAAAACTGATAATAAATTTCAAATGATCTTCACTCAGATACTGTCGATATATTCAACTTGTTCAGTCAAGCAGGCTATATAAGAGGTCTGAAAGAAAATCACAAAGCAAGCAAAGCTGAGCACGAAGCTACAGAACAAAGGGCTTCTTTCTGTGTGAGTGAGCACAGATAGATGTGAACATAGGTGTTTCTGGATGGACACTGATACGCATTGTAAGCTTGAATGCAAAACACTCGCTGGGCACAGGAACTTGTGAAGGTTTTAATGATCCAATATAGCAATTTTCATATAATAATAGATTTACAGTTAAATATAAGCATTGAAAGTAGGCCAACTCCAAAGACACTGATTTTAAAAACTTAAAAACGAGACTAAACTTTTTTTTAACCACTGAATCATGATTACCTTCCCCTTTATAATTTTTAGAGTTTTGCCACCAACACAGCTCTCTCCTGACAGATGTATCAAGCATTTGTGTACCCGTGGATATCACCCACACTTAATATACACGCTCTAAAATATTAGTGTTTAGTCTAGGGCAGACTTCAAGATTTCAGCTCATAAATAGCTTTTATAGAGATTGGCTTCCATGGAATTCAGTTTTTTCTATTTTATAAATATTTCTTTAAGTCTACTCAAAACTTGTCTTGTAAAGCAAAATAATTTGATGCATAATACTATTTTAGTAATTATTAATCTCGTGTTTTTACAATCAGCAAAGTAAATCTTACACTTTATTCTGTCTTATTCAAAACCACTAAAATTTTGGAGAAGATTCAGGTTCTAAAATGAATTTTTATAATGAAATTCCCTTTTTACCTTTCAGAGTAAGCTTTCTTTCTTTCTTTTTTTTCTTTTTCAGGGTAAACTTCTAATTTTCCCTTATACACAACAGTCATAATTCTTCAACTAATATTCTTGAGAACTTTTAGAGTACTCAAAGAAGATTATCACCCCGGCGGCAGGGAACATAGTGGATTTGTAAATTTATAAACTGTAATAAACATGTAATAAACATTCACCAAAACTTAGATCTGCTTAAAAAAGATGACATTTGAATCCTTACATAGATCATGCCCTAATTTTACAAAAGTTTATCCGTAAGTTGTTTCTACATGCAAAGAAAGGTATCTGAAATACGATGCCACATAGGTATGTTTATATATTTTTATTAATTATAAAAGGAGAATCACCACCATTTTATAAGTACTTGATGTCGTGTGGAAATGTATGTATGCATACACCTCATGGGATATATACGCAGCAAGGCGGAGTGCACACACACACTTATTTATCTCAAAACACCTCAATATTAAGACTTTTACAAAGATGTGAAACCATGCTTCTAATGTTTTTTGTTTAGATAAACTCCAGAGTACAATTTGTATTTGGGGTCTAGTTGTACAAGTTCAGAGGACAGTGCAGAGACCATGCTACATAAGTAGTTAGGGAGACTAAGAAGGAAAAATACAGACAATGAGGTAGAAAGGATATTCCAGGAATGGAGGGTAAAACAAATCATAGAAACAAAAATGGGACCCGTGTGAGGTAAGGATCACAGCCCAGACAAGTGGTTAGAGTTCCCTCAGATCAAAGTAGTTATGCTGGGAGATGACCACAAACATTAGGTCAACAATGTTAAGCAGGCCGAAATCCTTAAGGTCCATGTGACAGAGCTGACTCAGCACTCACTGGGACCAGCCATCGCCAGTCTCAGAGCTCTGGACAGAACTACGGACAGAGCTGCAGCTCAGTGGATAAAGATGTGACTGTCATTATAGACAGTTACCCCGGGAAAGCGAGACATGAAGAGCTTCAACTGGTTTCTGTTGACAAAGAGGAACTGAAGCTTCGGGCTGATGATGCAACGTGTGCTGTAGATGTCTGTACGTCTGCTCCCTCATCCCGAGACAAATGGACAGGATTTCCACTAACAGTACTCAACAGTCTCCAGCCTCTCAATTGGAGAGAAAGGATTAAGGACAGAGGACAATTTTTCTCCCAAGGGTGACTATGAGTCCAGTATCTGTCTGAGTTATTTAAACCAAGATGCCAAGCCTCAGTGACCTCATTTCTGTAATGAGGTCATTGGGATTTGGGATACTCCCAGCAGAGATGTTAATTTGAAAGAGAAAACAACTCATACACATCACACATACGTATCTGACATGTATAAAGGGATTGATAACTTTTTGCCATTTCTATGATGATAAGAATTTCATTCTCCCTTTTTGAGACTGATTTTTCACTTTGTAGCCCAGGCTGGCCTTGAACTTGTGGTCTTCCTGCCTCAGTCTTCGGATTACAGGACTATGTCATCATACCTAGTTGGATTACTAGCACTTTCTAAGGGAACAAATAAATTTATGGTCTTTAAAGGAATAATCTATTATAATTTTTTTTAAATCTCACCAATTTTATTGGTAAGACTTAAAGCACCATAAGCTCAAAGGATACACTCCTTCACTACACTGGTTCAATGGAGAGGAAAGACAAAGGGCTTTAACAAACCATCAGAAGATGTGTTTGGATCTTTAGGGATTAGGGACCGAGCCACAGACCCATCGTATCTAATGCAAACAGGATGGACTCAGAGGAAAGCCTCAAGTGAGGGTTTGCTGATGAGCCTGAACTCTGCTTCCTGTAGAAACATCTAGTGGCTATAAATGCATTGATTGGAATGCTTCTAGTTTGCTGGTAGGGGTTATATTAACAAATCTGTTTGAATTCTATTATTTTAATTCAATTATTATAAACTCAGCCACTGCTATGGGAGAGTTCTGTAAAAGAAAAAATCAAATAATCAAGAAAATAAAAACCAAAACTATAAATTATGTGAGATGGAAGTAATTAGACAGTGTTAGAAAAGATAATAATAGTGACAAAGGGCAATAGGATAACATGAGTGTCCTGTATCTGAATGCTTGAGTTCAGAAGGGCTTTAGATCTCTGAGTTTTTAGAGTTTAGAATACTCATCCATAGTTATATAGGGAGGGGATGGGACCCAGGTCAAAACACCAAATTAATTTAGGTTTCATATACACATTACTCATAGTCCAAGGTAATTTTCTACAATTTTCAATAACATTGTGTATAAAATGAAGTGTGGAACTTTTTACTTTGCCATCTAATCAGCATGGAAAAAGTTTTGAAATTTAGAGAACTGGGGTTTTTAAACTCTCAGATTATGGTTGATCAGCCTGTAGTAGAAGAAGCAGTCTAGATCAGTGCAAAGCATTATTCAGCAGGCAAAGTGACAGTTGGCTTCTGAGTGTTACACTGTGCACTCATCAAAAACATACACACATTATATCACTTCCATTTCAGAACAAGCTAATGCACAGGTAGTGGAAGCGTGTCCAGGATCACACCATTTATATAAAGTAGAATCAGGAGGCAAATTGGGAACTGCAGTGGAGTCCTTAATCCCTTTGGCATGGAAGTGTCAAAACACAGGAGCCTAATCATGTAAATCAGAGGGAGATAGCACAGGATAGAATAGACTGAGCTCAGGAAATTCTTCCTTAGGGAGGTGGCCCTGAGGAGGCACCCTGATGGACAAAAGGGTTTTCCACCAGAAAAGGAGAGATGATGAAGAGGGCAGGTGGACGGGACGCGGCACTGAGATGCTGAAGCGGAATAGCTGTGGACACATTTATTGGCTCTAATGTTAGAGATGGAGGGGACTAAGAGGAGGGAACAGAGGAGAAGGATGAAAGGAGGTCAGAAGATACAAGGGATTATTTCAATAATCCCTTATTTGCTGATATTTGCTTCCTGCCCCAATATGTGGTCTTTTCTAGATTAGATATTGAGAAGAAGAACGAGTGTTCTGCAGTGTTTGGGTAAAACATTCTTTAGATATGTGTTAGGTTCATTTGGTCTGCTGTGTCATTTGACTCTGATGTTTCTCTATTTACTTTTTGTCTGGGTGGCCTTTGGATTGGTGAAAGTTGGGTATTGAAGTCATCTATCATTACTGTGTTAGAACTAATCTGGGCTTTAATGCCTAGTAGTGTGTATTTTATGGAATTGGATTCTCCTGGGTTTGGTGCATTGATATTTACAATTGTCATGGGCTTTTGGTGGGTGGTTCCCTTGATCAGAATGAAATGGCGTTTCTCTCTTATGATTAGTTTTGGTTTGGTCTATGTTGTCAGATGGTAGAATACCATACTTGCTTGTTTGCTGGTTCCATTGGCTTGAAGTGTGCTCGTTCACTCTAGGAAAAGTGTCTGTCCTTGAAGTTAAATGTGTGCTTCTTGCAGACAACAAAGTGATGGATACCATTTGTTAAGCCAATCTGCTAACCTATGAGTTTTGACAGGGAGGTGAGGACATTAACATTTAAAGTTACTGAAAGGCGTGTGTTGATTGCTATAATTGCATGGCTTTGTAGACAGCTTTCCCAGGTCTTTGCTGTACAACAAACAGTTCCAGGAGTGACCTTTGCTTTCTTTTAGGAGCCTCTTGGCTATGCTTAACCTTCTCCATCATGTTCTTTCCAATAGGGCTGGTTTTGGTGGACACAAATTCCTTTCATCTGTTTATACCACAGAGAGTGTTTCTTTCTCCTTCGACTATGGCAGATAGTTTGGACAGGCATAGTTGTCTATGTTAGCGTCTACAGTCATTTAGGAATTCTACGTTGCTCAAGTTCTTCTGGCTATTGACATTTCCATTGAGAAGTCAGCTAACAGTCTCAAGGGATTGCCTTTATAAGTGACCGGTGACTTCTCTTTTACAGCTTTCAATGTCTTCTTGTTGTTGTTAATTTGTTGTTGTAATTCAGTATTTATCTAGTGTTTTAACTATAATACGATATGGGAAGTTTTTCCCACCCCTGGTCCTGTTTATTTAGTGTTCTTTGTGCCTCTTGTTCCTCTATGGCCACCTCTTTCCTTACTTTGGGTAAATTTTCTTCTATATACATACACAGACACATGTGCGTACATATGAATAAAAATAAATATTTTAAATTCTGGGTCTTGAGATTTGTTCTAAGTTGTTCACCTTTGGGATCATTGCTATAGGACTGATGATCTTTGATCCTGCGTATGTTTTTTCAATGGAATCTGGTGCCTAGGGTTTAGTCATTGGTTGTATCTTTTAATATGAATTTCTAGCCCACTTTTGTTGAATGGGAATTTGGTTCTGATTTTGCTGTTAGCCTAACTCAGCTAGTTTTGGATCAAGCAGGATACGTTCTCAGTCTTTCATAAGTGGGGATGTTAGGGTGATTCTACTTCAGCAGCTACTGGGAAGCACTAAGGTCTTAACTGCTCATGTACAACTTCTTGAGTAAGGTTCCAGGGCAGGCGATGGGATGGGGTGAGGGGGTCTTAGCACTGGCAGCCATATACTGGGTTGCTTAGGCAGGTCCTGGGACAGACATCAGAACAGGTAGTGTTTTTTTTTTGGGGGGGTGTTGTCTTAGCAACTGTTTCATGTCTATAGCTGCTTGAGTAAGAACCCAGAGTAGGTGGTGTGGCAGGGGCAAGGAGTTTATTGGCAACCACATGTACAGTTACTCGGGCAAAGTCCCACAGAAAGGCTCATAATTGATTTTATAGAAAAAGGCACTAAAGGTATTGGTATTGAGGAAGACTATTATAGTAATTGTGTTTTAAAAGGAATTACCAGGGAGTTATATGCAGGAACAACTAAAAAGATAAAAGATGAGAGAGAGTTTGGTATTTGAGACAAATCAGTGAATTGTTTCAACAATCTTGTGTCCAGGGAATATAGGCATAACATTTACTTAGGAATGAAGCATGAAATCACCAGGGTGACATCAAGATACCTTGAGTTGAGCTCTGTAAATCACTTGTCTTTTGGATGGCTTTCAAGGACAAAGAAGTCAAGAGAAAACACGGTGGAGAAATGGGCAAATCTAGAGAGGTTAACCTTGGGGAAAGGAAGCTGAGCAACAAGGTGAGGTCCAAAATGTCAAGGCAATCAGAGGGAAGGGAAGGTCTTCTGTGCATACTGCTTGCTGTTAAAACAGATGCTCTCAGTATTTGAGGGAAACTACCCAAGTGAAGCCCTTTACTTCATTGTATTTTATGATCAAAGCCAGAGGGCTGGGGATTCATGGGACACACATATTATAAGTCTATTTAGAGAACATCTTTTTACCAGCTTTTAAATTCATAGCTATGCTGATGATTCATTGAGCAATTTGTTTTATCCATTCAGTCAATCATTTAACAAATATGTTCCTTTTCTATTCTAAGAGTTGTATGGGGTGGCAGAAATGCTTTTGAGGATTCAGTCTTGTTTGGGATAATACAGAGTAACAATGAACTATAATATGTGTAATAATGATGAGGACACTTGCAATAGCAATTAGTAATTATTCAGCCTTTCATTTAGCAATGTACTAAGTCAGCTGCCTGTAATGTACCTTAATTAATCTTCCCAGAATCTATGTGATCATAAAAGTCATTTTCCATATGAAGGAAATATTTTAAAGATGTTCTGTAATTAGTCCAATAATACATAGGTAGCAAGGTACAAAGCCAGTGTTCAAACCTAGACCTTATCTAATTCAAGGTTTTGAAAGACTTGCTAATGAACGCAGTTTAGAACATCTTACTCAGTTCTTATGCATAGACTCAATTAGAAAGTAAGAAGGGATTCACACTGGTGAGGGGCGATGGTAAGTTATTGCAATAGCTTAGCTGGTTGTGAGAAAGGCTGAAGTAATGGCCATGGGCATGCAACAGGTGTAGGCCATTTTGACATGGACTCCACAAACTATTTACTTAGCTTCTGTGCTACCTGCAGGGAAGTGAGCCCAAAGTCCTATTTTTTTTTTCTGCCAAGCTCTACGGTCTGTCAGGGCTTCCCTTCCCCGTGAGGATGCCGACACAGTAACAGCCACAGGTGGCTTCTAACTCTGTTTCCCAGCACCTGTACCACCTAAGACAAGTCTAATCTGCAAGCTTGCCCCGGAGCTGAACGTTCTACCCTGTAAAGATTGTTCTTAGCCTCTTCTCTGAGCATATTTTATTTTATTCTTCAGAATATCATACATTGATATAGTGTATATGATCATATCCATCCCCATTTCTCCGCTCCAGCCACCCCATATCCCCACCAACCTTTTCTTCTCCCAACTTCCTGAAAATAATGACACCAATGGAAACCACACAAGGTGATCCTCCCCGGTCCAAAAATCTCCAAACCTAAAATGCTCCATAATCTAAAGCCTTTGGACACTGATATGATGCTCCAGAGATTGGGACTTTGCAGGGTCTTAGGTTTTTTTATTTTTTGACTTGGCATATTCAACCAGTACTGTCTTCACAAATATTCCAAAATTAAAAAAATACTTTAAAATCTTAAATGCTTCTGGCCCCAAGAATTTTGTACAGGGAATAATAAACCTGCAACAAAGAAAATAAGAGTAGCAACAGAATCAAATATAAGGCTCACTCTGACCTTGTTCAAAGTATTTTATATATGTTATTAAATAATAAAGTTATAAACAGTAATATAAAAATCCTAATAACAACATTCTGAAGAGGTTTTATTTTATTGTTTTTGAGGCTAGACTTGAACTCAACTGTGTAGTGGAGGCTAATGCTGCACTTCTGAATCTCCTGGTTCCACCTCTCATGTGGAGTGTTGGGACTATGGGTGTGAGCCACCACCCCTGGCCTATGTGGTCCTGGGGACTGATTGAACCCAGAGCATCATGCATGTTAGGCAAACACTCTCCCACCCTATTATTTCTCTTATAGACCACACACTAAGGCAAGGGGAGATGAATTAGTAGGGAGATACGGTTTGTATCCAGGCAGTGACTATGGCTGTAGACTCAGAGATCAGTGCTGAGAAGAGCACTAATTGACTTCACATAAAGATCTACTTTCATTAATAATATGAACAATGCTGGAGCCATTTCATCTCACAAGCATCAAGTAAAATACTGGAAGATTGTGTAAACACAACCACAGCAGCTACTCACAGAGCTAGAGGCAAAGCAAACCCCTCAAACACAAGGAACTCTGGAGAGCTCTATAAACTGCAGGGCAAAGACAAGAAAAAGCAATTGAAAAATCCTGGTTGCCCAGGAGGGAAATCAGGCCTGGCACTAGAAACCTAGCCAGCTTCCTGGGGGAGGGGAGGTAGTGATGTCATGGGCCTTGGAAGAGAGTTTATCAGCCACTTTGCTAGACCAGCTTAATTTCTAACTGCATTTATTCTTATGCTCACAAATGAGTGTAGCTACCACTCTCTCACCAAAGAAACATCTCTGTACAGCAAATGGAGACTGTTGCAGAGAGCCACAACGGCTTAGAAAGCAGAGATTAAACTGTGGGGAGCAAGACTCAATGCATACATCTGCAGCAAAGTCCATCTGCGACTCAGGGGACATCAAGGGACGGAGGGCAGAAGGATTGTGGGAGCCAGAATATCAAGAAGTCAGCTATAAAACCATCCCCCCTAGAAATGGCTGCAAACACAAGACTGTAACAAATGGCAATATCAGTATTGCCTTGTATGAGGAACTACAAGCAGCTTTTGACGGCCGAGAGAGGGAGAATTGGCTTCTCCAAAAGATGAGAGTCCTCATTGGTTGTTCATTACAGAGTAGTTAGCTTTGAAACCATATACACAGACAGAAAAAAATGGACTCAGCTTGGTGTATTTACATATTTGTGCATACATATACATACATACATACATAGGTGTATGTGTCAATAATTATTGAAGGGGAGGAGCCTATTGATTTGGGGGGGCATATAGGAAGTTGGAAGAAGATGACTTGGGAGGGGCTATAGGAAGAAGAGTGAAGGAGAAAGTGATGTAATAAAATGTATAAAAAAATGAAAAAGAAACCAACAAAGTCCTGATGTAGAGAGTATTGGAAGCCTCTAGGATTATTTGTACATCTGTGGTTTTCAGGAAGATTCTCATATCTTATGTAGAAAATAGGAGAAAGGAATAAGTAATTGATGTTTGAATTGAAATGTGCTTTGTTAAACAGTTCTACTTTTTTTGGTATTTCCTGCAAAATCAGAACAATTAAAATCTATTAAATGAAATAATGCCAAATTTAAATAAATAAGGACATTCTCTTTGCATAAAGAAAATACCTCAGTGTATCCTTCGTTCTGTGCGATGATAGTAGCTCTGTGTGTTCACCATTCATAACTTCTGTTTTCCCAGTTCTGGGTGGAATTCTGGAATGAAGCAAAGTCATAGGATGTAGATGCTGCACATACAGAATTGAAGCTTTGAACACATCGTTTCAACTGAGTGAGGAAATAGCTTCACTCTGGATGTAGACACTTTGCTCCCATTTCTTTTAAGACTGGAAACAGGTGTTAATCTTCTCAGTGCTTTCGGAGTGCGCTGCTCCTCTCCTGTTTGGTGTCTGAAATGCTCAAATGGGCCATTTGCACAAGACAGCATGTTAAAAGCTGGGAAATGTATCGCTTCACTTCCTGCTTGGGTTTGGAGATTGTATTTTAAACCAGTTTGAAAAAAAAATTACTAAAAGTAGTCTCCAGTGCTAAGTGGTGAGAAACTAGTTTTAATGACCTCTATGTGCTTGCACTTAGCACAGTGCAGTGTATGAAAAAAGCAAATATATGGACAGAAGCAAATGTATGGAAAAATGTTTGGTACCTGGCTGTCCTGAAACTCATTCTATAGATCAGGTTGGCCTCGAACTCAGAGACCTCTGCCTCCTAAATAATGGGATTTGAGTCATGCACTGTGACCATGCCCAGCTCTCCTGATTTTTTTTAACATTTATTTATTAGATTTATTAACTTTATTTTTTGTGAATTTTGCTTCCATGTTTGTATGTGAATCATGTGTGTGTTTGGTGCTCACAGAGGTCAGAATAAGGCATTGGATCCCCTGGAATTGGAGGTATGGATGATTTTGCACCACCAAGTGGGTGCTGGGAATCAAACCCAGGTCCTCTGCAAGAGCAAAAAGTGCTCTTAACTTCTAAGCCATATCTCTAGCTCCCTAAACTAATTTTTTTAAAAAGTCTTTCATTTTAAATGGATAGCAATATTTCAAACAGATCTTTGTGTTTTTGTGAAAGATATTTTTCTTAATTAAATTTTCTAGTCTCCACATAGATAAGTAAAAGGCAGAGTAATCTCTGAGATTAAAGAACCCTTAACAGTTTAGGATAAAGCATCTTTAAAAAGAGAAGTATCAGAAAGTTTTAATGTCCATATTATCCTCAGGAAGGGCTTGATAACTTCACAGAAAAAACAGGGCAAGATTGGGAAGGTTAGCTGGGCGGTGGTGGCGCACGTCTTTAATCCCAGCACTCGGGAGACAGAGGCAGGCGGATCTCTGTGAGTTCGAGGCCAGCCTGGGCTACCAAGTGAGTTCCAGGAAAGGCACAAAGCTACACAGAGAAACCCTGTCTCAAAAAAACCAAAAAAAAAAAAAAAAAAAAAAAAAGATTGGGAAGGTTAAAAAAGCTACCTAGATAGAAAGATTTAACAGAGTCCTTGAACCTGTGATGATCATGCATATCAAGGTATTGGATAAGCACATTTATACCTAGGTCATGAGCTTTTTATCTGTCTGTAAGAGAGTGAGGCTTGTGTGTGGTTCTCAGAGACAGGAGTCAGGGCCTTCTATACTGTTTTTAAAAGCTATATAAGAAACTACCCCAAAACTTTATGGATTGAAAAATGCATTATTTCTTCTAGTTTCTGAGAAGTGGGGATATGGAAGTTCTGGGATGAGGTTGGAAACCAGATGTCTGAGGGACTGAAGCTACAATCTTCTAGCTGGGGTGCCCATCACCTTGATGCTGCAGATGTGAAGAATCACATGATTACTAGTCTGGTTTTTGAATTCTGTTCATTTAACCATGACCGTCCTCATGCCAGCCCCAGACAGTTCTGACTACCTTAGATTTGCATTAAGGCTTGAAATCATGATGTATGGTTCTTCCAGATTTGTTTTGTTTTTCCATGCTGGCTCAATATTCTGGGCCTCCTACATGTCTACAACAGTTTTAGATCCAGCACGTCTGTCAGTTTCCTCCTCCACTGAGTATTTGATGGAAAGCACATTTAATCTATACATCATGATGCCATCTTAATGATAAACATCACTCCAATCCAGGAACATTTAACAGTGGCAATTAATTAAAACAATTATTCCTTTCAGTTCTATCTCTAAATATATATATATATCACCAGAATGCCAAAGAAAACCGTATTTAGTGTACAGTTTCAGCTCTATAACTTGTTTTTTCTTTCTCCCATGTAGAACTTTCTTATTGATCTCTAACTATGGCAGGGGAAGAATATACTTTCTGGCTCTAATTAACTTATTGGAGATTAAGAAGTTTTCCACCTAGTTTTAGTTATATGACAAGTAAAGCTTTAATTTACATCAACACTATACTTGATGTGCTATAAATCTGGAATGTCAATTACAATTTGAAATGAATACAGGGCCAATTGCAGTGTGATACTCTGATCAAGGGGAATTCTGAGCTGCCTACATTTTGAGAGTAATCATGTCAACAAGTGTACACATAAAGAGCACACACTTTGTGCTGCAGGCTTGCTCAGCAGTGAAGAGTGCTTGCTGCTCTTGTAGAGGATCTGAGGTAAATTCCCAGCAGCCCTGTCAGATGGCTTACAACTGCCTAACCTCCTGCTCCAGGGAACTGATAACTGTGTTCTAGACTCAGACTCGTGTGCACCTGGACTCATGCCTCATGCACGCACATTCCCACATTCCCACACACAAATCATTAAAAATAAAATAAAACACATATCTAAATCTTCAAAGCTAACATTCACATATAAGAGAAAATACGCGATGGTTGTCTTTCTGGGTCTGGGTTACCTCTTCCAGGATGAATGTTTTTAGTGTCATCCATTTAACCTGAAAATTTCATTTATCTTAATGCATGAATGATATGCCTGTGTGTAAATGTACCACATTTTCATTATCTATTCATCAGTTGATGGACATCGAGACTGGTTATGATTTCTGACAATTATGAACAGAGCAACAATGACTATGGATAAGCAAGTATATGCAGAGTACTTTCGGCATATGTTCAAGAGTTGCATACATAGCTGAATATTGTGGTAGCTCTATTTTCAGGTTTCTGAGGAACTTCTCTACTGAATGTCGTAGTGGTTGTACCAGTTTGCACTCCCACTAACAATGAATAAATGTTCTCCTTTCTCCATATTCCCGCCAGTATGAGCTGTGATTTGTTGTATTAATCTTGGCCATTCTGACCGGGGTGAGATGAAATCTCCAACTTTCATTTTCTTGATAGCTAAGGTTGCTGAACAGTTTTAAGTGTTTCTCAGCCATTTGTGTTTCATCTTTTGAAAATTCTCTGCTTAATTCTAGAAACTGTCTTTAAGTTGGGCTGTTTTCATGATGTTCAGGCTTTTCTAGTTCTTTGTATTTTCTAGATACAAATCCTTTGTCACACGCACACACGCGTACACGCACACACACACACACACACACATACACGTATATATGATAAGTTTTTTCCCATTCAGTAAGCTTCCTCCTTGCACAAATGATGGTGTCTTTTGCAAGCACATCCACAAGCTTTATGGCTTAGATAGTAGTTCCACTATTTTAAAAGTAGCATCAAAACCCTCTTTGCCTTGCTACAACCACCAGAAAGAGGCGGAAACTACAGTATATCATCTCAGCTAACGGCAGTGTTTGTCACTTGCCAAAATCACTCCTGTATACTGCAACATCAGAATCCGTTAGTTAGTATCCTCTGGGGACGAGGCAGGAAGGCAGATGCTGGAGGCACTCCACACAGACCTAAGGCCAGCTCAGACTCTGACAACACTGGCATTGCAGTGCTTGAAATCTTAAGACAAAGACAGCTGTCTCTTACCAGGTTTAAAAAATCACTTTACCCTCAAGCTTCAAGATTATTGACACGGAATGATTAAAGCACACTTCAGCTTTTCTTTCAATCCATTACACGATGAAACGAAGAGTCACGAACTCACACCTATCTAAAAATGAAAATGAGAATTTTTTTCCCCTCATAGCTTATTTAAATAACTTGGAGAAAAATCTGTAAAATCTTGACTTTTAAATTTGGAAGAAGAGGGACAAAAATAACTCCGATTAACTAAAAGGTCGACATAATGGGTGCTAAACAGCCTCCATAGTCCTTAAACTTCAGGTTGGAGAAATATCAATTATGTGATTTAAAAATCCTGAAACTTGCCTCTAGAAATAGAAACACAATGCTTTGGAGGGTCCATATTTAATTTCTAAAATAAAGTGATGGCAATTTCTATTTTTAATGCTGCATTAAACTCGTGGGTTAAGATGAGCTGCCTAGAATGTAAAGAGGGTGGTGGTGTAAAGCCTGTCTTGTTTGCCCCAGATTAAGATCCTCTCTTTCCAAGCAAGGTTGAACAGGCCATCATGCCCGGCTACTCTAAGTATATCCATCACAGCTTCGACCACATCAGGGCAACGTATATGTGGCCTTCACAAAAAGACAAGCTTAATTACTACATTTTAAAAAGAGTGAACGTTTTTAGCAACACTTTCAGGATCGTGGGAGCATTAATGACAGCCAGAATGCCTTGGATTTAAACAGCACTGCTATTTTTAGCTTTAAAATCAACACTTACACAAATATTCCCAAACCAATTAGCAGCAGCTGGAAAGTAAAGGTGTTTACATTTCGTTACCACTGGTGCTAACGACAGCAAGTGCTCACAGGCTGCCAGAGAGGGGCCAGGCACCTGGAGGGCATCCTTCTCTTCAGGGGTCATCCCAGTGTCAACGCCAGGCTACTGCTCTGTAGTTCACAGCTTGTACAAGTTGCTGGTTCCATCCAGGAGAGAGTACAGTATTCATTACGGAGTGCCATTAAGATAGGCATCTCACTTGTGGTGAGGGCGGAAAATGTTGGAAGAAAAGCCTACCCAAATTCTCACTGTGTTCCCTGGTTGGCTGTAACTGCTAAACAGTTTTATAGCTTGGTTTCTCATTTCTAAGATGAGAGCTATAGCAAGTCTTTATCCATAGACACTTCTCCATGACTTACAGGTGGAGGATACATAGCCTTGTTGCCCCCCACCCCATATTTTTAACCATTTGCCCATAAAATTTGAACTACAATTGAGTTATGTTTCAAAACCTCCAGTGCATTTTAAGAGAAGATTTGCATTCGGAAAAGCCAGCTACAAGTTTCTTTTGAAATCACACATGAATTTTCGAATGAGAGTAAGAGCAACATTTATACAGAAAAGATTTGAACGGGAGGCTATGTGCCTGGTGCTCATACATAAACATAATGTAAATTTTAAGATTAAAATTCTGGGCATAATTTCAGAATATTTGTTTTTACTTTTTAGAACAAAAATATCCTGCTAAAGTAAAAACAAACTGTATTTGCTATGCACACATTTGGAATTAACATGCATTTCAGTAGTCAGGAACTGTTCTTCAAACTCTACCTAATGCATGTTCTTCATGCTGCAGGCAGCGCCTTGCCGGGGAAGTCTCTGTTGGCTTTATGAAACGCCCCCTAAATGTTTCAGTCTTAGCAACTCAACAGGCCTGGAATTTCCTACCTTCATACTACTGGATTTTATAACTATGCACCTAGAAATTAAGAAAACATTTTAAATGTTAAATTATTAGTCAACCAAGTTACATTTTTCTCCTTTATTCTATTGTAACTTGTAAACTCTAACATATATCAGAACCATCCAAAGCCTTGTAAAAAAATATGCACATTTCTAGGCCCCACCCTAGAGTTGGGGCAACAGAGCCTGAGAGATTTTGTTAACAGGTTTCTGTTGTTGCCACTCTGGCAAGGTAGAAAACACATAGGAGCTTTAGAACACTGCCTGGCAGCAGAAGTGTGGGTCTAACTTCTGTTGGCAAAACCGTAAACAGTATTAACTAACCCAAGAAAGAATGGTGTCAGCCTATTCCAGTCACCTATAGTCAGTGACTATAAAGTGTATACTTAGGGAAACAGAGGCCCAGGATGGTAAAATGACTCTCCCCTCTTACTTGCTGTAGTAACGACCAAACTGTGTTTCAGGATTCTTGAATCTCCATCCTATGCTCTTTGACTATAATGGTGAGTGCTTAAAGAATGTGACCTAGCTAGGCAAGTGCTCTCCCACTAAGCTGTAGCTCCCACCGTGGATTCTACCACTTTTAAAAGACACTATAAGAAGCTGCAGCTGCATCTTAGGAACACTTTGGCTGTCTTTCAAAGACATCAAAATATTTCACAAGTAATTAGATATCTGTTCACTACAACCCTGGGCAGCTTTCTTGGCGTTCTTATTTCAGTTTTATACATGAACACACTCAAGAGTAAAAGGATCATGACTTGTCCAAGGTGAAGTCAAGGATCAAACAACAGTAATTAAGACCATTGCCTTCTAAAATTTAGATTTGCAACTGAACGCAAACATACTAGCCATACCTATTATGACTACCCTGGATTGTCAACTTGACTGGATTTGAATCACCTGAGAGGCTCAACCTCTGGTCATGTTTCTCAGGTGTTTCCAGAGGTGTGTCTCCTAGGTGATTCAAAATCCACACAAGTTGACAAGCAGGCTAGTCATTACAACAGGAAAGACTGTAGTAGTGGGATGAAGCTCTGGTTTCAGCAGAAGCAGAGTTCCAACTCAAGCACCATAGCTGGTTTAGATAGGGAGCAGACAGAACACCGCAGCCCCATTTTCCTTGTCTGTAAAAGGGGGAGAGATTGTTCTGATGCATTCCAATTAAAAAATGTCTTTGCTAAGTACATGGTGAGGCTGTGTGATGTAGCAAGACAAGCAAGCTTCAGCTGAGCAAACACATATAAAAGTCATTTAAATAAATGTTTCCTGGAGATGCAAACTCTCCCCTCCTGTGGCCATGCTTCTTTATTAACATATTCATGTCTATGTAATTTTAGGAACAAATGTACAGCATGAAGAATACTTGAATGAACACTAAAACTCTCTGACTTTACCATGATTCCCTCCTTTTCTATTTTGTATTCTTTTGTTGACTTTTTCTTTCCTCTCACTGCTAATAATAAGCACAGTTAGAGTTCATTATTAACATTTCCCAGAAATCTAAATTACATTGAGCAGACAAATGAAATTTAAAAAGCAAAAATCCTCACATATGCATATTATTTACATATTTTTACCTGATGAGGTTTTTGGTTGCTTTATCTATGTTTGGTTTCTGATATTTACTTAGGTAAAGATTTATAAAGTATCCTAAATAAATATTATTTATCAAAACACGGCTGTGAGCTAAAAGCAAGGATGGGGAGAGAACTGGTTCTGTGTTGGAAGATCTGAGTAGGCTCCACCACCTGGCTCAGGTATCAAAAGTTAAAAACACGACTGATTTCAAAGTCAGCATCTCATTTGCTCTGTCAGTCTTTCTGTGGAAGCCCACACAGATGGCCGTGTGACTCTCCCTCACAGATGTTCAAGTACTGACTGCTTTGTGTCTCCAGAGCTGTAGAAGTTCAGAAGCTTGGCAAGGTGATTCCTTAACCTCCTTCAACGCTCGCTCCTTTCCCACAGTCAAATAGCACTTCCCTACTTGCCAGACACAGAAGGAGAAAACAACATATATATTTAAATGTCAGACAAAGACAGGCATGCTTGTGTTCATCATTTCAATTTATAATCGGGTTCTTTTCCTCCATCTGGTTTCAGCAAAATTCCTACCAGTTTTTCCAGATCACTAAATTCATGAAAATGCTTGCACCCAATGCTCAGATGAGCCAAGATAATCTTTATTGCTGAAAGAGTAAAGTTATTGAACAGCATAGCCATCCCCACAGGCTCTGCTTTGGCTCCTGTGAAAATGTGTGTGTGTGTGTGTGTGTGTGTGTGTGTGTGTGTGTGTGTGTGTGTGTGTGAACACATGATCAAAGAAGTTGTAAGCACCAGCTTCTCTTTCACTTGATCTGTCCCTTTAAACTGCACTACATTTTCAAATATTCCAAGTCCAGGCATGACAAAATAGACCACTGGATGATCCTAACACCTCAGTTGTAATTTTCCAATCTCTCCTAGAGCTGCTGATGTTAAAAGCCTTGAATAAGTAAGAAAAATTCAGCAACCCCTCAAAAAACAAAAACAAAACAAAACCTGTAACCTAATCACATTCATTTCACTGAGTGAAATATATTTCAGTCAAATCTGGCTGTAGTACATGCACTTTATACGTTGGTGCAAAGCTACACAAATTCAAGGGTTGCTTAGGAGTGGCCCAAGATAGAAGGATGCACCACTAAAGAACTTCGCATTTGTGCACTCTGCATCCACACAGCCACACACTGACTTCTCTGCTGGCTTCCCTACCACAGCATGCACCATGAAAATGTGCTACCTCAGCTTCCAATCTGAAGATATGTTCTATACCTGTTTCAGCACCCAAAGGAAATAAAAAAACGAAATGAAGAGGAGGAGGGAGAAGAAGAGGAGAAGGAGGAAAAGCAGTAACATGCAGATTTGTATGCCTGTTGTCTACTAGTATATTTTTCAAAACTCTCAAATTTACAGAGTCAAGTTTATATTACAAAATTCTTATTGTTTTATGAATAATTAAATGTGTAAGTCATCATAGCTCCTGGATAAAGACATTTGGAGCACATTCCTAGTGCGTACATTTTGTAAGCATTTTAATTTCTTGTCACAAAGCTCAGCCCCCCCTTGCCTCATGCACTTGTTCCTTTCCCATGACCTGTGTGTCTTTCTACACAATCATTTTGCCTTCCATTCGTCATTCTTGCATTTCCCTTCCTGCCGCCTCTGTTGGAAGTCCCTGTTTTCAACAATGCGCTCACTAGTTCAGTGGATCCACGGAAAAACAAAGTAGAACCGCTTAAGAAGGATTTTCTCAGACAGCTAAGACGTTCTTGAAGCAAGCTCCAGAATGGCGTCTGCTGAATGAGGGCCAGCAGCACAGGTACAGAAGCTGCATGGAGGGAAGAAGTGGGTGGGCCAGAGCCTTGACCACCCTGGGATCCTACATCATGTGCCCACAGCTTGAGATGAGGTGCAGATCCTGACCTGCTGAGGAAGAACTCTAGCAGGCAGAGGAAGGGTTCCCACCTAGAGCAAACATAAAAATCCAGTGGAGAGTTGAGAGTCATCCTGTAAAAGTAGTTGTAAAGAAGACCAAGAGATACAGTGATTCCATGAAGAAATCAGTGTGCATTTGCATTTAAATAGAGATACTGGCTACTTTATTTATTTTTTAATTTTATGGTAGTATTAGGATTAAGCCTCGGACACCAAGTGCCCTACCATGAGCTGCAAACCCAGAGGCAAACTACGTTAATTCTTTCCATTGTTGAGGGGAGTGCACTGACCTACTGAAAAGATCTCCCAGTCCAGTTATATGGAGCTGAGCTGAGATACCAGCTCACAGAAAGCAGAGCTTTCATCTATTAAATTCAGAATTTAGAACGGTGCTTGGCATGGTCTAGCATGTAAACAGTGTAAAATTTCCTCCACTTCCAGTTCTCTTCAAATAGAAGCAAATATAAAGAAATTTGCTTGGAAGCTTCCTCTGCACTCATATCTAGATACAACTGCTCTATAGAGCACCCTGGCTTACTTGGCAAATGTCCTTCCATACCTCCACATCTCTCCTTGTTTGGGTCCTTCTCTGTCTGAACACTGCACAGGCCGCATCTCCATCATTAAAGGCTGACCTCTAACCCCAGTCCTGGGAAAGCTCTATGTGGCACTGACCTGGAAAAGACACTAATATGCTCACAAGTCTGCCTCACCCCATTCTGCCATCCTTGAGGTATGGAAGGTGTCACATTTGTCTTCGTGACCCTGCCACTTGGCAGGGGCCTGAAGTGCAGTGACTATTCCACTTGGGCGGTGTATTGGCTTGGTAGAAATATTTTTTTCCTTAAAGACTCTCAGGTAACTTTCAATAGGAGAAAATATTTATGATGTGCATAGTACTAAGCTAACCTCACTGTGCAGAATATTACACGAGACTCTACAGGGAGGCTCCAGAGAGGAAGATGTCACTGCCTTTGCATTCGAAGCTGAGAGCTGGCTGGCACCATTGCCAGAGGCGTCCCTGGCAAGAGAATTTAAAAAGTACAATTGAAAGCTCATCTTTATTTATGGATTGAAATAACTGAAGTAAAAGAGAATGCACTGATTTGTACCTGGCTAGTTATGTTTCTTTATATATGCTCTTATATTTTATTTATTATAATGTAATTTAAAATGGCTTTCATTATTTATAAAATGTAGTTAAAGTAATATTTAAAACCACCTAAGTCCCACAGCTTCTGGATGCCTAGTTCAGCAGGTTCCTACCAACCGGGAAAGGAACTCACCATACTGAAGCCTCCTGATCCAGAACCTGGCAGAACTTCTGACAGAGAGTGGGAACGTTTGGCTGGAGGCGGCCACAGTGCCGAACCCCACTGTTGCAGTGAAGCTCATTCTGAATTCCAGGGTCAGCTCAAGACACTCAATCCTGGGCCAAGTGAAGCACCAGTGCCCCCTTTCCTCTTTCTTCCCCCTTCATCCCCTCTACCCCCAAGCGGCCACCGTTCAGGGGCTCCTTGGCTTCCAAAGGTCTCCAGACCCTACCTCATGGCTTTTCTCAAGAATTCCCAGAGATCCTCACAAGAATTCTTTCAGGGATTCTCTGGTCTCCAGAGTCCAGTGAATACTGACTCTCCAGTGGACCCACACTTCCAGCAGCAATGTGTGATGAACTGCTATCTTTCCTCAGCTGCCAATTGTAACGGTTTCCTCCCACAGGACCTGACCATCCCAACCATCCCACTCCCTTCTCATGCTCATTATCATGCCCTGTCACCTCTAGATCAGTTCTGCACCCCCATTTTAACTTCATTTTTACCTGGGCCTCATCTCACATCAGGCCAGTAACTTCTACTTCCTCAGAGATCTCAAAGCTTGGCCTCAAGACCTTCTTTCTCCAGGAGCCCTCTATTTCAGAAACACCAAAGGTAAACTCAGTCAGAGGTCACTAAGGCATGGGTCCCCAAACAACCCCTCAACCTGACACATGACAGTGGTTCCTCTTGCAGTAAACATGCACATATGCACAGACAGGGTTCTGTACGTAATTACAGGGCTTCCCCAACATATACATCTGTATATGATCCCACAGACTAAGCAGGGACCACTTAACTGCTAGTCTAATCGCCTATCTTTTGCAGAATCATAAGAAATTGGTGGAACTGAAAGAATACACATTTCACAGACATCCTAGCAGAGTGCCTGTGATATGGAAATGATATCCAAAAAGGGCAAGTGGTAGATGTGCCAAACAAATGGCCTGAGTGAACGTGAGCAGTGAATTCCACTGCCTCTGCTGCTCATCTGCTTGTCAGAACGGCCATGCAGGAGAGAGGCACAGTACGAATATCCATTCACAATCTGTCAGCCAGAGCTACATCTTATTGAATACGTAACTCCTGCCTAGGCACCTCCCGGTGTAAGTCATGTTGCACGATGGCAAATCATGTGTTCTGTGCTCTTGCCCTCCAGTTTACATTCAGTATACACTAAACTTCAAATATTCATTCATGTGGTTACCTGTTCTTCACCACTTCATTCACTGGCTACTTTGTTTAGAGAGTAAAACTTTGGCTTCTAATGCTTACATCTTTCTCTGCACCCAGGCCCAGGCAATTGCTAGAAATATGTAGTAAAAGCATACTGTAATTAGATTTCTTAATTCACATTTTTTGAATTGCCTCTATCAGACAATGACGATTTAATTTAAATGTCATTTCTAGATGAATCCATGTCCTCATCTGGATTTTCTAAATGGGCGTCATTAGTAGGCAATTCTGTAGGTTAAGAAATTTAAGCAATGAAAAGTGGAGAGTGAAATGAAATTAGAATATACTGCTTCATGTAGAATGCCTCCAAACCAATCTCTCTCTCAGCTTCCCTTCCAAAAGGCTTCAAGTTAGTGCCAGCATTCAACAAATCTTCCTAACGATTGGCGTGGCTTCCAGCTCACGAATTATGACAAAAGAAAGCCATCTGAAAACACCTCAGGTTATCTGAGTTTCATTAGCTTATTTCATAGCTCCTATTCATCTTTTAAAAATATTTTAAGTGTGTGAGTGTGTATGCCGCCACATGATCACAGGGGTACCAGAGGTATTGGATCCCCAGGAGCGGGGGATACAGACAGCTGTCACTGTCTGACATGGGTGCTGGGAACTGAGCTCAGCCTCTCTGCAAGAGCAGAGCGTGTTCTTAACTACCAAGTCATCTCTCTAGACCTGGTAAATTCTCATTTGAGCTTTATTGAATGGATGAGTAAACAAATCAACCCACACAACCTGCCATCTCACTGTGTAGCCAAACTATTATCACAGTCCTATCAGAGAAACATGCTTTTTTTTTAACTTTATGGAAAAAATAGCAAACCAAAGAGAAAGTATAAGTAGTCACTTGGTTAAATGTCAGTTCACTATAGTTCTAAGTACTTGAATATTTCCCCCTCCCAAAATATATATACATATTTTTTTTTCATTTTACATACCAAACCCTGTTCCCCCTCCCTCTCCTTCTCAAGCTCCCCTCCTACCCTCTCCTCATAGAGAGTAAGGCTTCCCTTGGGTAGTCACCACAGGCTGGCATACCAAGTTGGGGCAGGACCAAGCCCCTCCCCCCTGCATTACAGCTGAGTAAGGCATCTCACCATAGGAATGGGTTCTGGTGGCAGGCAGTGGTGGTGCACGCCTTTAATCCCAGCACTCAGGATGCAGAGCCAGGCAGATCTCTGTGACTTCAAGGCCAGCCTGGGCTACCAAGTGAGTTCCAGGAAAGGTGCAAAGCTACACAGAGAAACCCTGTCTCAAAAAACCAAACCAAACAAACAAACAAACAAAAAAACAAAAAAAAAACCCAAAAAGTCAGTTCCTGTACCTGGGGTAAGTCCTGGTCCCATTGCCAGGGGACCACAAACCACACAACTGTCACCCACATTAGGAGGGCTTAGTGCTGTCCCATTTGGACTGACAGCTGGGGACTCAAAATATACTTTAATGGATAATAAGAACAAAAGCAAGAAATGGCTTAAAATTTTGAAGAGAATAATTTTCACATCAGCAAGAGATCACTTACACAATGGCACATGACACAACAAAATAGGTCCTCAAATTAAAAAAATATATAAGGAGTATTTCTAACCCACATTTCCTTTGATCTGAAGGCAATAGAGGTTTCATTTTATTCCAGTTGGGCTAAGGTTTCTGCCACAGCACCATGCCCCAGTCATGGCCATGTCTAATCAGTGCTGTGACCTCACAGTTTTACGGAGCCATCAAAGTTGCAGAGAAGTGCGTGCTCCTGGCAGATAAGGGATTTTAAAGCATGTAGGGACAGAAACTCCTCTCTTTCCTTTTTATTACTTCCATTGTAGCTGAGTGCACTTGGGTGATATGTCTATACAAAATACCACAAGTGACTTCGTGACCTCTGAGGGCAATCTCAGTGGATGGACATTTCAGCATCTGGCAGCAGAGGGAATGTACCAAGACGCAAGAATTGTCAATTCTTGCATTGTCAATTGTCAATCCAATCACTGAATGGATTGTTTAATTTTTTTTTCTGGGTGACCTTCTTTTGATGAGTTATCGAATCATTTGTATAATAATAAAGAAGCATCCTCATTTTTACTTGTGTGCAGATGTTTGTGCAGACAGATGCAAATGTCTGCAGACTCGTGTGTGTGCAGGTATGTGTGCACCTCAGAGGACAACTTCAGCTGTTAATGGGCAGATGCCATCCACCTTGGTTTGCTGGTGGTGTCGTTTGCTTGTTTTGAGACATCGTCTCTTGCTGGCCAGGAACTCACTAAATAAGCTAGGCCAGCTGGACAGCAAGCCCTAGGGACTAGCCTCTCTCTGCCTCCCAGAACAGAGATTCCAAGTGCATGCCACCACATCAGCGTTGTGATGCATGTTTGTGTCTAGGCTCAAGAATTCAGCACTGAAGTTATGGAAGGTTGTAGGTTTTGTACTATTCTGAGTGATTTGCTTTATGATGTTAGCAGCGACTCATAGAAATCTGATTGATACAAAAAGTTGAGAATGAGAAAACAGATTAAAAAAATGAAAAGAATGTAAGTCAACAAACCTTTTATTGATATGTTATGAATTTATTTTACTGTGTTTCCTGACTTTGGACTTATAAAATAGTAAATTTGAGAGTTGTTTTTTAATTAGCATAGATCTTTCTTCTTGTGCTTTTTTCTTTCTTTCTTTTTTCTTTTTTTTTTTCAGGATCATGGATTGGACCCAGAGCCTCACACAGGCTAGACCAGCTTACGTACTGTACCCCTGGACTGCTTGCTCTGCCTTTCTCTGCATGCTTACCGTTATGGCCCAAATGGTATGAAATTGGGCCATTAGTAAAATTGTTTTTCCCATTATTTTTCAAAGCAATTCAGTCATTTTCCAAAACCAGTTTATCACATTTCACTCATTATTTTACAAAGCAATATACCAAACTATTTATTTCTTTTGCATTCACCTGAATAATTCAATCTTCAATGTACCCATGCATCTAGACTTCATGCCTTATCTTAATTGATTTCCTCATTTAAGCTCAGACCTGTCACATTTTAATTTCTCCATCAAAAGGCACTTACTGTACAATTGTCAAATGCATCAGTGAGTGGGCTTCCGTGATTATCTTCAGTCTCCAATAGGGTATTAGTCATAACTTCCCAGTGAGCAGGTCTTACTGCAAAGATTGGTGAGCAGCCCAAGGCATCTATACCCTTGCTATGGCACAAACTTAGTAGGCATTTTACTTGCAGTTGAAGCTCTTCAAGACCCAAGGCCAGGCTCTGAGTCACATTCATATGAATGCCTTTGCATAAAAATAGCTCTCACTTTAGAACTGCTGTGGACTGGAATAATTAGCTTAACCCTGTTGTCTCCTATATTTGCTGCTGTCATTTTTGAAGTTGCATTTTCAGAAGTTTCTGTGTATAAATTCTGGTCAGCTTATGACATCCATGTGGAATGATAGTGGAGTCGTTCTGTTTCTTTCTACCCTGGTGATCAGTGTTGCTGCAAAGCTGACAGAAGTAGTTTTCTGAATAATGTTATTGGGGGGATGTGGCTATCCGAAAGGTCTGGTACGAACACTGATGAATAGAACACCCATTCCAGGTTGTTATCCCATAAAAATCACCTCTCTTCAAAGCCTTTCACTTTTCCTCTACTTTTAGATAATGCGATATCTTAAAAAAATATCTGACTGGATTTTCATCATTACTGAATCTAGTCATAAAAGTAGGTTTCACAACAGGTAGAGGCCTAGTAAAAGTTTTACTGTTTTTGTGTGTAATCCTGAAGAGAGCAAGAACAAGAAAAAAAGATTAAAGATCAAATGGCATGGTTGATGACCTTAAAAAAAGAAAGCTAAGGGGCAGAAGAACTATAAAAAGCCAAGTTCATGGCCATCCAGCTAAAGGACCACAGATAGAAAATGAAGAAATGAAGCAGCTAATTCATACTTTATATCTTATAGGATGGACAAAGAAGGGTGACAGTTTTAGTTAACAGAACAAGTTTTGGTGATTTTTTTTTAAAGCTGAAATTAAAGAAATGAAAAGGGACCTCGGATCTATTTCCCCAAACACAGACTATCTTTCAACTTCAGCTTGGATGTGTTTTTAAGCTTAGACATTTCCTTTTGTTTTTATTATTAATAATTTCCTCATCAAAGGGGAGTTTTAAAAACACGAGAAAAAGGAAAAATTAAAATGCTTAACTAATTTTGACAGCAATTGTATTAGTATGAGCCATTAAATTCCCTTGTAAGACTGTAGGCAGTCAAGTTGGAGGAGAGCTGCCAACAATGCCCGTATCTAAGATCTAAATTTCAATTATCTGCTGTATTTGCAACACCAGGCTCTCCAATGTGCCAGAAGGGATAACTTAGTAGCTTTAGCATGTGGTTTTGAATTGCTGCATTCCATAAATTGCACAGTGTAATTCATCCCCTAGTTCTCACTGGTCCTGGATGTACAGAAAAGGCAAAAAAAGTCATTTGTGAACCATTCACCCAGGGAGTTTTATACCTCATTCATCCAGGGAGTGATGGGTGGCTCCTAAATCTTTCCTCTTTTATACACGTTCACCAAACTCTCTACGGTAGGCAGACTAATTTTTCTCTTCATATTTTAGGAGTCTCCCTCCTCATCCTCAATTTCACACAGAACAGTACACAAAATAGTAAGGAATAAATTACTTTAAAAGAGAAATATACTTCATAACTCAAATGTGATCCTCTTAACCATATACACCAATCCACAGCCAATGGACAAGACTGGTGTGGAGGTAAGTCCATCCATCCAGAGCTATGTGTACTGGATACCTGGCCTCTCAGGACTGCTCTGTTCAGACCTGCATCTATTTCTCATCTCTCATATTCTCTGGGCATCTTCTTAGAGAGGCCCCATAAGCTCTCACAAAGTGTTCCTCTGTGTGCATATACCTGCTCTATAGAGCTTTCCAAAGAGCTGTACTTCAATACCTATTTTCTGAAGTGCATTATTTCTGTAATATTTACTGTCACCTGGGGGAAAAACAGTAGGGCATATTGAAGTCTTCACTAAAACAGCAAATTAAGTGAGATTAGAAATGCCATAATTAATTATGCCAGCTCTCCATCACATGAAGGGCCGGAATCTACGCTGAGGGATAGTAATCTGCTCAGAGAGTAATAAAGCCGATGACTAAAACAGCAATATGCTCTGTGTCAACAGCAGCCGCCCCACAGCTTCTGGAAAGTAGAAAGACTGACTTTTCACTGTTTCTTAGTATTTTATTCCTAGATTGAACATGGAAATGCAACACTTGGAAGTATAATTCAAATGTATATATAAATATACACTAAATATAAAGATAGTAATGCAGGTTTGAGGATCAATAATTTAATAGGAAAATATAAAATATTTTAAATGATGACAGCCTTAAGGAAAATGCACAAAGGATTTGAAAGCCAGGAGTTTAAAATACACAAGTGTCAAGAGGAAAAAATGAAAGATAAATGTAGACTTTTATCTAAAATAATAAACTTGGAGCTGTGCTGCTGTGGCTCAGTGGTAGAGTATTTGCCTAGCATATCAAGGGCCTGGATTTGATCCCAAACACTACCAAAATAAAATAGTGAATTAAACATAAAACAAACATAAAACAATAACACTATGGATAATTTATAATGTAGTATACAATGATGCTTTGTAATGGCAAAATCTACTTTTATCTAAAAATAGTTCTACTTAACTTGTGTTTAAATGAATCTTGTTTGAATAAAAGCATATTCTTTTTTTTAGAAAATAATTCCACAGATTTTTTCCATTGTTTAAAATGAAAGAATTAAAAGCAGAGTTTCTCAAACTAAAAAGAGTAAAACCCAGTAATAACCTTTTTCAAGAGACAAAGTGATTTCTTTTATAATGGAAGAGTGACAGAAATTGTTCATAAAATCATGACAACAGTGAGAGGCTCAAAGTCAAAGAGCCACAAGACAGACCAGTGACATACAGTAAAAGGAGAGAACGTGCAACTCTAATACTACCAGATGAAGTAAACAGAACGTTAGGCATGAACTAACGGACCATCAGTTACATAACAACGAATGCACAGTCCAGAGGAAGATAAACTTACTGCCCACTGTGCCCAACAATACAGCCTGGGGAGGGGTGGGGGAGAGAGGACACGATGAGGAGGAATTAGCAGATCTACCGTCCTTTTGGAGATTTGAACCCACGTTTCTCAATAATTGGTAGCTTTTGTTGTGTAAAGGGAAAAGGTCTTTGAACAGAACAACGGAAACGTTTTATGGAAAGGATATAGGAACTGGCATCTGATATTTTCTGTGTAATCAAAAATATATGAGGGATAAACGAAGAAAGGGAAATGTATAGAAATCTGACCACACACTAGGAAATCAAACACAATAAATAAACACTAAGATTATACGTGTTCTATGACCACAGTGTGTATATTTAAATGAAAATCAATATCAAAATGAAGAATAATCTACATATATACTGGAAAATAAATCTATTTAAAGTGTGTTATCTAAATAACTCATATATGAAAGAGCAAGATGGAAATTTAGAAAGACTTTGGACTGTATGATAAAAAGTATGAAAAGATAAATTCTAATATTAAAATGGAGAGACTAGTAGATGATAAAAACATCATGGGAGGAGAAATGAGGGTTTTGTAAAGAAAAGGTTATCCAGTGGCCTCAGCTGAAGCCAGCTAAGTACTAAGACACAAGGACCTCTAAGATGTGAGTCAATGAAGCCCCCCACCCCCGAAAAAAACATTCAGGCCAAAAGAAAGAATCCCAAATCCAATATCCAGTGCTAGATCTACTCCAGAAAATTCAGGAAACGAAGAAGCAAGCTAAGGACTCCACAGGCTGTCCTCTAATAAGGCCAGAGGGAAAGACACTGTATAGGAAAAAAAATGGGCTGGTTTTCCCCAAACATAAGGACTTAAATTAAAAAACAAAACTTGAGAGAAGGGAATTATAAACAAAGAATACTAAAAGACAGAATAGGCAACTGAAGATTTTATATCTGATTGAAAGCAGACTTTGAAACGATATTTGAGTAAGTTGTAAAAGGCAGGGCATCAGTTGGTACTTAAAGTTTGATGATTAATTGTGGGGCTTGTGATGTCTGCATGATGATTCTGCTTGAGTTCCTATTCTTCAGACGCACGCTGAGGGATTTACATGTAAATGTCATGATGTGAGGAAAGGGTTTGCAATATTAAGGCAAATTAAAATGAGGGAGAATAAGTTGAGCGATGTGTTGCTCAGGGCAGAAGCTTGGGTGTGCCTCAGTGCCTGGATGTTTCTTTTACTAATCCACTTTTGCATATGTTTAAAAACTTCAATAACCAGGCAAAGTTTTAAAGCTGAAAGAAAAAAAAAGAACTCGAAATTAAAGAGTAAACATAAAACTGGGGGAGGGAGGAAGACGAACATAAAAATAAGAAACCAGTAAAATAGAAGATACAACCATTGAAATCATGATATTTGACTTCTGTGAATGAAATCAGCTCACTGAGTACTTTCTTCGTAACATCCACGTCTTGTTTGAGCATTACAGAGCGTAGCGTGATCATTTTTAGGGTCTTATTTCTTTTCCACTTCCTTTTCTTGAGACCATTTGTGTGTGTGTGTGTGTGTGTGTGTGTGCGCGCGCGCGCACGCGTGCGTGTGTGAGTGATATGTGTGTCTGTTGGGATGTGATGGATGCATGTCTGTGATATGTTTGTGTGCACATGTGTGCAGGAATGTGTACACACGTTCCACAGTGTGTTGTTTATGGACGCCAGAGGACCTGGGCATTTGTCTCCACCTTCTACCTTCTGAAAGAGGATTTTATGTTTTTTGTTTGTCTTGTTTTCTCGCCATTTCATGAGCCAGGGCTGTTGGCCCTCAAACTTCTGGAGAGTCTCCTGCCTCCACCTTCCGTCTTACTGGAGGAGCACAGGGCTAACACATGCAAGCTCCCACAACTGGCTTTCTGTGGGTTCTGGGGATTTGGAATCAGGCTGTCAAATTGGCATGGCCAGGGCTCCACCCTGAGCCATCTCCCCAGCCATTTAGAAGACTGTTTTTATGCTGACGGGAATATGAGTCCTCTGAAAATCAGAGAATACTATTTTATAAGTCTATGGGGTTTTTCTTCTTTTTCCATCAATGGAGATATTTTAATTTTTGGCTTAGTTTACCTTACAATTATATATCTAATTGATGATTTTAATTTTTCTTGGATTTTAATTTTTCTTGGAGTTCTAATTTTTCTTAGAACTCCAGTAATACATTTTCCATCCCAGCAAATGTCTGAAATTTATTTGTCCGAGCATATTTACAGAAAACTTTTCTAAATGAAATATCTAAGCTACAACTTTAAAACAAATTTTAAAGCAAGCAAAAAGAAAAATGTATAAATAAAAGTGGAAGTCAAAGTGGTAGAAAATGGATACACCCTGGAGAAAAAAATGAAATAAAAAGCTTATATTCTGAATTGCATGACCTAAGAAACAAGAGAAAAGCTGGAAATATCAGTTTCATATATAGTAGAGGCAAACGTCAGTAGAAATCCCACAGATAGTAAAGGAGAAATATTGTATATGCCAACAGTATATCTGACCACCTAGATACAATGTTTCAATCTCTTGAATGACAGTAATTACCAATAATGGCCCAATAAAAATGGAGGTACTTTAATGGGTTCTGTATTATACAAAGAAATTGAATTTATAATTATAAATCTTGCCACAAAAGAATACTAGGCCCAAGTTACTATACCTTAAACATTTGAGAAATCAATTAAACTAAGGTTACAAAAGTTATCTCAGAAATAGAGAAAACACTTCAACTTCTTTTATGGGACTAGCATTGGCATGCCACCAAGGCTATATACAGACATTATCGCAGAAAGAAAATCAGAGCCTCATGAACGCAGATCCCTCATGAACACATATACAAAATAATAGAGTATTAGTAAATTAAATCTAGCAATATGCACATGGGATAATCTATCTTAATCAAATGGACATACGTCTAGAATGTGAGACTGATTTGGCATTAGGACATCCATCACTGCATTTTACTTTGTTAGAAACGACAAAGAAACAGCCGAACAGAAAGGCATTTGATAAAAATGTAACATGATTTCTGATTAAAACTTAGAATGTTAGGAATAGAAGGAAACTTCTTCAACACACCAGAAGAAATTGATCTATGAGATCATTTAGCACTAACATTATGTAATGGCAAAACCCCAAAGCTGCTCTATAAAGAAGGGGAAATTACAGGAATATCTGCTCTCGACACTTGTCTCTAACATGATATATTAGGTCTTAACCAATGTTGTAAGAAAAAAAAGGAGGAGGGGAGAGGGATCAGGCTTCAAGACTATAAATGAGCTGTACAAGTAAAGCTACTTTCTTTTTAAAGAAATAAAAGGTAACGGTGGATGAATAAATGACAGTGAACCCCTATTTTATGTCACAAGAAAACTTATGGGTAGATCATATATTTAAATAGGAATAAAAAAGATAAGACATCATCTCAAAAGTAACAAGATGATGGTCATAATTTGGGCACAGAAAAGACATTAAATAGGACACAAAAGCACTATCCATAGGTAAAAGGCTGATAATTTGGATACATTAATAAAGACTATTTATCAAAACACATTACATAGAGGTAAAATACAGTAACAGAGCAAGGGAAAAAAGACTTCTACAACTCAGGATTTTGTTAACAGGATACAGAGAACATCCAAAACTTGATAAAAGAGGAAGTTCAGTAGAATAAATCCACCAGAAATATGGGCAAGAGACCCAAATAGTACTCATATGGCCAATAAGTATATGAAAAAAATATTTAGCCATATTAATCAGTAAGGATACAAAAGAAAAAGCTAATTTGAGTCTAATTAATATACCCCTTAAGATGTTGAAAATGAAGGAAACAATACGAACCATTGGTAGATTCAGGAAGTCCCTGAAACTAACCAGATTCGCTAGGTCCCTCCCTCCTCTATAGTATATAAACAGAAGGCTGCTGACAGTCCTTCTCCAACAAGCTGAGCTGCTTAGAAGAGGCTCAGACCAAACTTCCCGGAAGAAGCAGAGATCACCCAAGCAGCCTGGAGAAAGAAAAGACCAGCCAAACTGCCTAGAAGAAATGGACCAGCCACGCAGCCTGGAAAAGGCTCAGGTAAACTTAGCTACCAGGAAAGGACATCCTCCAATGTGGTTTCCGGTTTCTGTGAGCTATCCCCTGGGCTGGGGTTGGCTTTAGTGACGTGGCTGTTTTTGAGTCCTTTCTCACCCATATTCTCTAAGTAATCCCACTAAAACTTACTGGTTCACTGAGTTGGACTTTGGTACTATTTGTACTTTGATTTGTCTTCAGTGTCCTATCTGGGGTGAGCAGACATTTTTCCATGTCTCCCCAAGAATGGTGGCACACAACAGATTAGCACTGATTAGGAGATAGGGAGGCTGACATTAAGGTTTACTCTTAATATCTCTGGAGTTTTAAGGAGGTACAAAGGCTACGGGTGGAATAAAATTACTAGTTAAAAATATATCTATGGTGGTTAAAAGGCTCTGAGTTAGGCCTCCGCTCACTGAGCTGAACTTACTGGCAAATTGTTGATTTTTTTTTTTTTTAGGTAGTAAAATCAGAACTAGAAAACCTTAGAAATCTTAAATCTACACCAAGGCAACTCCCTGTGATCTCTAATTCAGGGAGAATTGTTGATTTCCAGAAGGACTAAGTTGGCAGCTGTCACTCAGGCTCTTTGGAAAGGGTGTGGTCAGTTGCAGGCTTAGGCAGCTGCCAAGCCTCCAGGAGTCCCTGCGTTGAAGAATCCTCTCTGTGGCTAGCAGCTATGTAGGCGGGGAGGTCTTCTCTGCCTCTAGCCTGACTCTGTCTACATGGCCCTCCAGACGTAGCAAATTCAGACTAGTGGGCCTCTTCCATGGCAATTGGCTTACCCCAGAGTAAGTGCCTTAGGGCATCAGGTGGAGCCATGGGTGACCTTTTCTGATTTAGTGTCAGAGGTCACACAATTTGGCTGTATGGCATTGTTACACGTGAGTCTCTAACGCCAGTCTAGATCCAAGGAAGAAGGATTACAGGTATGTCTTACAATTACCATACTCATTTTTTTTTGAAAAATTGTAGACTTCAGCAAAACAATACAATTGTAAATTAATGAAATCACGTTTATTTAGAATTTCTACCTTGGTAGAACAGTTATGTGAACTATAATGGATTAAATTTTATTATTAGGGTAGTAGGAGGCTGGGATTTATAAGGAAATAAAAGTAGGCCTTTGGTTCATCTTTATAATAAAAGGATTATTCTCTCCCAAAAAGCTCAGAAGAAAGCTGTATAGTTACTAAAAAATTATGAAGAATGAAAATAAAAGACAAGAAAGTAGATGAAGAGAAGGGAATGAACTGGAATGGGTGGAAGAAAAACAGAGGCAATGGGTATGTGGTGAAGATAATTGAAATGCATTATGTCCCTTTTATGAGCATGTTATAATGAAAATCACTATTATGTTGAATACATACTACTAAGCATTAAAATAAAAATGCTATGGAGTCATGAGTGAACTGAAAACACTGAATTTACCATCACATCTGTGGGGAGAAAAACTAGATTCTGATCATCCCAGGTCAACTAAGATCCTCCCAGTTCCTAATTAGCTGTGGTTAAGCATTTAACCATGGAAAAGCCCCTTTTAATAAATAAACAACACTTCACTTTTAATTACTTATATTGTCTTATTGGAAAGTCGTGTATGTGACACACACACTAACTGATTTCTCGGTATTAAAATCACAAAGAAGTCATTTCTAATTATCAAGCCAAGGATCAGTGGCAAGAATTTTAATGATGAATTGAGTTTAACTTGTGACAAATGCAAACGACTGCTTTCTATTACAAGTGATGCTGGAGTAAGTTGACTCGTGTCTTATTCCTTTATGTGCATTTCCACTCCTAACACTGAAATTTGTATAACCAACTGTCTTTTATTTTTTTCAGTAGAAAATAGGAGCCATGGCAGTAATTATAGGTTGAATATCCTTTATCTAAAATGCTTGGGAGCAGAGACATTTCTGATTTTGATATTTCTATTGAGATTTTTGAATACTTATTAGCACATAATACTGTTATATCTTAGAGATGGAACCACTGTTTAAATGTATTTATGTTTCATAAAAACCTTATATACATAGCCCCAAAATAATTTTATGTAACAATTCAAACCATTTTTGTAGGAAATGAAGTTCACAGTATAGAACTTTCTACATGTGGTATTTTATCTTATTAGTGCTCAAAAATGTTTCTGGTTTTGTAACATTAGGATTTTTGAAGTAATCAATGTTTAGAAGTAATATTAGTTTTCAAGTGAACAGTCTCCTGAATGAGTGTTATTCTTTCATATTTTGCTTTTCTAAAATCAGAAAATACCCAAGGGTCCTTCCTCTATTGCTATAATATCTCAGTCATTTCTCTACCTGTTTTCTATGAGATCCTGGACATGGTTTCCATTTAAACAGAAATCACAGAATGTTTCATTAAGAATGAGATTAGAGTCTGGGTTACCTCACTCAAGATGATATTTTCTAGATCCATCCATTTGCCTGCAAATTTCAAGATATCATTGTTTTTTTACTGCTGAGTAGTACTCCATTGTGTATATGTACCATATTTTCTTTATCCATTCTTCAGTTGAGGGGCATCTAGGTTGTTCCCAGGTTCTTGCTATTACAAATAATGCTGATATGAACATAGTTGAGCATGTGTCCTTGTGGTAAGATTGAGCATTCCTTGGGTATATGCCCAAGAGTGGTATAACTGGGTCTTGAGGAAGACTTATTCCCAATTTTCTGAGAAACTGCCATACTGATTTCCAGAGTGGCTGTACAAGTTTGCATTCCCACCAACAGTGGAGGAGTGTTCCCCTTGCTCCACATCCTCTTCAACATAAGCTGTCTTCAGTGTTTTTGATCTTAGCCATTTTGACAGGTGTAAGGTGGTATCTCAGAGTTGTTTTGATTTGCATTTCCCTGATGACTAAGGATGCTGAGCAATTCCTTAAATGCCTTTCAGCCATTTGAGATTCTTCTGTTGAGAATCTGGTCTACTCTGATGACCAGCCTAGCAAAAAAGAAAAAGAAAGGAAAAAAAAACCAAAAAACAAAAAACAAACACACACACACAAAAAAAAACCTAGCTGTCATTATAGAGCCTTTGTCCAGTGACAGATGGAGGCAGATACAGAGATCCACGGACAGGTACCAGGCTGAGCTCCGGGAATCCAATTGATGAGAGAGAGGAGAGATACTGCAGGCGAAGGACATCGAGATCATGATGGGAGGATGTGCAGAGATGACCGGCCACACCAGGGGAAGCCCATGAACTGCGGACTGGTGGCTGTGGAGCCCCCATGGGACTGGACTAGGTCCTCTGGATACGGAAGATGGTTGTTTGGCTCAAACTGTTTGGGGGGCACCTAGGCAGGGGGATCGGGATCTGTCCCTGGTCTATTGGCAGGCTTCTGGAACCCGGTGCCTGTGGTGTGACACCTTGCACAGTCTTGGTGCAGTGGGAAGGGGCTTGGACCTGCCTAGGCTCAGTGTGCTGGGCTCTGCTGACTTCCCATGGGAGACCTCGATTTGGGGGATGTGGGGTTGCGGGGTGGCTTGGGAAAGAGGGCTGGGGGTGGGTGGAGGGAGGAGGTGGTTTTGTGGATAGTATGTAGAGTGAGTAGAAAATTTCTTAATAAAGAAAAATGAAAAAAATTTCAATCTTGAAAAATAAAGTTTCAATGGATGGATAAAAAAAGAACGAGACTTAGGAGGTAGAGAGGATGACTGTTCAGTTCTGGCTTCTTAGGATAAGAGGAATCATTGGCAGAGCTGGATAATGAACCCACTGCCTCTTGAGTCAAGTCTGTGTACTTCAATCTAGACAATAGCAAGATACTGAGACAGTGTCATGCAAAATGGTGTTGCCTAAAGCATTAGCCATCCTTCATTTCTAGACCCCCATTCCTTAAAATAGGAAATAAATAACACAGAAATTCATTGTTAAGATATATACATTGTAAACTCATAGGGAGTAGCCTACTATCCTCAACTGAAAACCTAATCTATGCCATATCTGTTATGTGCTCAAGGAAGCTAAGCCCTTAGGGTCTAAGGCCCTTTTAATAAAAGCACAATTGTTTATGCTGTGGAACATTTGTTTAATGATGCAAAGATGTGTTGTATTCGTTAATGTTGCATTTGTTTAACTCTGTGAAGCTGTGTTACTTTGCCTGTCTAAAATACCTGATGGGTCTAAGAAAGAGCTGAAAGGCCAATAGTTAGGCAGGATAAAGGATAGGCAGGGCTGGCATGCAGAGAGAATAAATGGGAGGAGAAATCTTGGGAGGGAGAGCGGAGAGGAGAGAGGACACCAGGGTCCGGCCACCTAGCTACACAACAAGCCATGGAGTAAGAAGTAAAGAAAAGTGTATAGAATAGAGAAAGATAAAAGCCCAGAGGCAAAAGGTAATTGGGATAATTTAAGAAAAGCTGGCTAGAAACAAGCCAAACTATGGCCGAGCATTCATAAGAAAGAATAAGATTCCATGTGATTTATTTGGGAGCTGGGTGACAGGGCTCCCAAAGAGTAAAGAGTAAATAGAACCAGTTACAAACAATGGTTTTAGACACTGTTCAGAAACGTCAATATTCTTTCTAGCCTTCCTTCATCCTCACTGTCAATCTAAATCTGGGCTTTTTTTTTTATTAATTTAAAGGTTGGTGGATTAGACAGGGTAGAAATTTATTGTTATTAATGATTTGAAACCCAAAGATTATTTTGTAAAATGCTAATGTGGGACATTATTAGAAGATACTTAAAGCACGAGTCTTACATTTGAATAAATCTGCGAAGTATTAGTTCAAGTTAAATAATGCATATACTGAGACTTCCTAAGCAGTTTAAGCTGGCTTCAACCTTGCAATCTTTCTGCTTTCACCTCTAAAGCACTGGGATTATTTTACTGGAGAATTTCTAAGGCCCAGTTTCCTAAGCAGTGTGTCAAGCAACTGAATGTGGGATTGTAAAAAAAAAAAAATGGCAATTACAGAAAGGCTTGTCATTGTGCAAGAAAAAAATGAATCCAACACAAATAGGTAATGAATTTGAGCTGCTTCTGGCACAGCTGGGCTGGGTTAGTACAGTGGTACTTCAACCTTGTTTTTGAAGACAAAACATGTATACTGTGCATTCTCTTGACCATGCAGCATCAGTCAACACTTCCTGAAACACCTCAGCTCAGATTCAAAACTATGATCTGCTATGGGGGTCACAGCACTTTCTGCTTACAGATACATAACATTTTAACCACAGAAAACAAAGGATTAATCTTTTCCTACCATCTTTTCTAGCATGTATCAAATTAGTATATTTTCAGATTATATTGTATTAGATTGTTTGATATTTAAAATTGCAGCTTGAGTCACTTAATTGAATTTCATAAAAAACTGTTGAGTGGATTTTGTTTTGGAATTAGACTAGAATTTCCAGAAACTTCTAAAATGGCCCTAAACATACTTCTCCCATCTTATACAATATATTTGTGTGAAATAGCATTTTCAGCATGCTTAGAAAATAAAGGCAACTCTAAAAAAACATTCAAGATGTTCTATGTCATGCAATGTCAAATATTCAGTAAAATGTTATTAATTAAATAAAAATCAATGAGACATCCATATCATGCAGTATGCAAAATTGCTGCCATCTTTAAAAAATGCTAAAATTATATGCATACTAAAGAATTACTTTAATAAATTTTTATCAGTATAGATTTTATTTTATAGCTGTTTGATATACCTGTATTTATAGGGTTCTATATAAATTTCTTGGTGGCATAGAGGCAGAGCAAAGACATTTAAGAAGCCTTGGTCTAAAGGACTAGAAATCTATGGAGTTTGCTTTAGGAAGTCCCAAACATGCCTCTGATATGAATCATGTTAACATTTATAACATTAATTGAACCCATCATGATGTAGGACTCAATCTGTACTCTAAGACAGAGTATGGCAAAGGGTCATTAACGTAGAAAGATAAAATTTATTAGTCAGAAGTTTCAGACATTCTTGATGTCAACACTCAATCAATGGGGCCGTTTCATGTACTGGTGACTAATACTTTTGAGTAGCTTCTTTGTAAGTTGCACTGATCCAATTATACATGATAAGATTCATCAGCTGAGATTGGAGTTAGCCAGGCAGCTTTAAGCTAGGACTGTAGATGGGGTTATTAAAAATTTCAAGTAACTTTAGTTATTCATACAGCTTGATGATGATTTTTTAAAAACTTAACTTCCTCAGTCCTCCTTTTCCAGAACTTTACAAGTCAGTTATGAATGGAACCATTCAGTGCCCTGAATTACGTTACACTGCAAGTCCGACAGACAGCTCTCAATAGACACAGCACACCTTTGAGGCTGAAGCTCTAAGATTCTTGTGGATAATTAGATGAATAATTAAAATCTCTCACAAAGGAAGTACTCAGATATTTCATAGCTTTGAAAATTATAAGCAGTTGTTTATCATCATAGAGTGTTCTGTAAATATGTATTTCTGATGGGCATTAGTTTCTATTTTTCAAATTTTAAAACTGAAATATTGTTAAAATTTGTCCCACAGTTTGAATATTATAACAAATATCCAAAATGTATGTTTATGAAAGATATTTAACTTTAGAGGTCTAGGTAAATGTTACAATATTGCTCTTTCTTATATTGTCTTGGCTATTTTCAATGTTATATCAGAAAAGAAGTCTATTAAAAATTCTCATCTGTAAGCCGGGCAGTGGTGGTGCACACCTTTGATCCCAGCACTTGGGAGGCAGAGCCAGGCGGATCTCTCTGAGTTTGAGGCCAGCCTGGGCTACAGAGTGAGTTCCAGGAAAGGCACGAAGCTACATAGAGAAACACTGTCTCGAAAAACAAAAAAACAAAAAACAAAACAAAACAAAATTTCTCATCGGTGTAATACAGCTAGAATTTATATCTTTTCATTTCATTACACAAAAATAGCAAATATAGAAAAAAAACCCGATTAACCTTTCCTCTCCCACAAAAGGTTAGATTTTTCCTTTTTTAGGAGAGTTTAAACTTTGAACCTTGAGTTGCCACGTGCATTTGAATGTTACTTAATGGATGGTTCAGAATTTTCCTTCCCTTGTGGGGCTCAATTGAATACATCAAGTGTACTTTCGTTACATAATCTTTAAGCATTTTTTAAATCTAGGCACATTCAGGCTTTATGTTCCAATGCTCACCTCTACTTTGAGAGACAGAGTGATATCTGTACAAGTATGTAACCAAAGTGTGAAGGTTATAAATTTTCTAAAGTTAAGGTAGAAAACAGTGCAGGACTAAAATCACCACCTTTCTAAAAGCTCTTGAATATATCTTGATTGTGAAATTTCACGTAAAATATCAATAGGGCTACTCAGAATGGTCATGTTAAATGATATTATGGATAATACTCCATATAAGCCACCTCAGAGTATAAACTATCATTGTTTAAAGAGGCCACCTTCCATGGCCCTTTTTCTTTGAGTCAAAATGAAAAAATTATTTATTAATGAGCTTGACATATAAAATGATACCCACTGTAATCTTTGCCTTTAGGCACTAGAACAATGTTGAAAACATTCAATGAGCCCAGAACACTTAACAATTATAAGAGCAGTCAGCATCACATAAATCACAATTATTCTCATACAATGCACCAAAAATGCAATTTAAACTGATAATGTATCATTTAATTATATTTTGATGTAGAGTAACATTTGTCTAAATGACCTAGGAAAACATGTCATTTTGGAAGATTATTATTAAGGATGAAATGGAAAGTACTCTGTGTGTGTGTGTGTGTGTGTGTGTGTGTGTGTGTGTGTGTGTGTGCGCGCGTGTGTGTGCGTGCGTGCGTGTGTGTGTGTGTGTGTGTGTGTGTGTGTGTGTATGTGATAATTGTACCGATGCATGTACCCCAGGGCATGCATAGCTTTAAAAGATAACTTCGGGGACTAGATTTTTTTTCCAACTCAGGTTGTCAGGCTTACAAGGGGAGTGGTCATGCTGGCCCAGGAGCCACTGAATTTCAGTGAGCCTCTCTGACTCCTCAGATATCCATTACTAAGAGCTCATCTGACCGGCCTACTGTCACAAGGAATGAGTCAGAGGAGGGAATTATTAAGTCAGCACCAGGTCCTATGAAGCTAAGCTGCCCTTAATCCTGAGTGGACACACAGCAAAGGCATAGTCTAGCACATCTTAAATAGATAAGTAGGCCATCAATGAGCTCTTTTTTCAAATCTTCTACATAGACTTAAACAATTCCCACATAAATTAGCAGCTTTAAAGAGTCCAAATATTTGGGAAACCCTTGATATGTGTATTTATATAATATATGTAATTCTTAGCTGAAAAGTCAGAGGACTAAATGTCCTTTAAGAGAGACCTGTTTCATCCATGTGTTGATTTAATTTGCATATTTACACAAATATTTTGCACAGTAAAGTCCTAAATCAAGAATGATTTGAAACAAATATCTGAATGCAGCTTGGCAATGAGGCATTCCATGAATCCTAAGGTCACCCAGGAGAAAAACCAAAACAAACTGCACTCAAGTGAGAAAGAATGCATGCTTTAAGACAATCATCTCCTAAACTGTCCACCGAGATTAGCCATGCAACTGTTTCCATGATGGTACTGAAATGCATTTTCTACAGACCTCGTTAAAATAAAGAGGGATGGCGGTAGGTCGTGTGGCTCACATGTATGTACAGAATGAGGGCTGTCTCCTGTAACTTCAACTTGTTGTTTACAGTGAGTGACATTAAAAAGCACCACGGATAATTGTTTAAATCCCTCTCTTGGAAGTGGTCCCGATTCTCTATCCAATGTATCTCTTTAATAATAGTCCCAGATGTTACTCATGTGCTTAAGGTTCTTTAATGATTTCCTGCTCTAATACTTGGTGTGAATTAAACAGAATATGGGCAATCTTTGCCCTTTTAGGTAAAGGGGGGAAAAGCAACAAAGAAACCTAATCAGGTCTAAAAACTAGCTTATCCTACTTTGTACAAAGAAAACAAAAAGAGTCTGGGGAAGATAAACTAATTTCCACCCGCTTCTGCCTACCACATATGCACTAACTCAATTTAGATTGATTTGATAATGTCCACAGACTTACTACCAAGACACAAGGTTACTCTATACATCTGGATGATTTTTTTTCCTTCTAAAAATAGCATGAGATGAAATGTTGTATAAGCTCCCTTTAATTTTATTTTACTTCTATCCTGATTTCTTCCTTCAAAGCAAATAAGACAAGATTTTTGATATCTTTTCAAAATTAAGTATGGCGGGACATCACCAGAACCAATCCTGTTTATAAAGAATAATACAGATTAAAGCAAAAGGATGGTAGTGTTTCAAGAGAACACATTCTGATTTCCTGGAAAACTGCTTACACTGGAACGGAATGGAAGAGTAGCTTATTTCATACTTAATTTTTTTAATGACTGACTTTCATTGATAAAAACACTACTTATTCAGCACTGGGACTATAGAGAGGAAGAAACGGGACAACAGAGCGCTCCATAACGTGTATTTCCTATTGTTTTATTATTATTGATGCTATTTGCATTAAAGTCATGGACAGAATTTAAAATAGTTAAAAATATATCTTAAAGTTTTAAAAAGGACTTGGAAAAATCACGGTTTCTCTCTGAAACTGATTTCTGTCAGGACTACACACTATAGATGAAGCATATCAGAAGGGGGCATTTAATCTATCTGACGTGATGCTACTTTTCAAAAGCCCATCTCATCACTGTTACCAAATAGAACAACTAAGTTTTAAAATGTGGTCATAGCAATGATGTGAATGCCTTTTAAAATACTAATGCAATTACAAGATGCTGTTTTCTTTCTTACTATGTCCAGTTCTTGCCATGCCCAGCACAGCTCCAGGTGCTGGCGTGACTCTGGGGCGGTGAAGGAATGACGAAAAAACAAATACAGAGACACTCAAGAAGCTGGAATCCAGCAGTCTGGGCTCTCTTATGGAGAAGCTGCAGCACCCTGGAAGCTCAGTGCATTTATTATAAACAGCTAGACAGGGATGTGGAGTTACTGAATACAGCAGAGCAATAAGGCAGGGTTACTGTATGCACAGCTGTACAAAGAGGCAGGTTTAGGTAATCTTGGTAGGAACAGTCTCTGCAGGGGAGATGCCTTCAGGCCATAAACATTCCGGGAGAGAAAGCTAGGGTGGACATTTTCTGCACACAATGTCAACATTTGAACTCAGACCCAAGGAAGGTTTTGTCATCCCTCTGAACCTCACCCAAACCTTTGTCACTCTCAAGGGGCTGAAGCACTGGGGTCCTTGACATGCCATGCCAATGTCAACAGCATACATTTACTCAGGACTTCATTCACTTCCTACAAATTCTCCTACTTGGTTTTATAAAGCGTGACATAACATTTAAACCTTAAACAATATTAGCTAAATTATATTATGATTAGAATCTGTTGACATAAAGTAAAAGTTGACTTTTTTCTTACACATTAACAGTATCCTGAATTATTTGAATTATTAAATCCAAGTACACACTTGTTAATTTAATGTTGAGTTCATATATTATTTTATACTAATGAGTTATTAGGGTAAAAAATATACTTTTCAAGCTATATAATTTCTTCATAACAAGATTAATTAAAAGTACAAGAGAAACATGAATCAAATCACAACTTACACTTAAAATAATAGATAAAAATATTGGTGTTTACATAATTAAAAACACTTTTCATTACATTAATAATACGCAGTGTGCTGGGCGGTGGTGGCACATGCCTTTAATCCCAGCACTCGGGAGGCAGAGTCAGGTGAATCTCTGTGAGTTCAAGGCCAGCCTGGGCTACCAAGTGAATTCCAGGAAAGGTGCAAAGCTACACAGAGAAACCCTGTCTCGAAAAACCAAAATAATAATAATAATAATAATAATAATAATAATAATACACAATGTTCATTCTATAATAGAGAATAAACTGGTTGCTTCCTTCTATTATTTAAAAAATCATATATATTCTGCAAATTGGTAGCAAAATGTCTGTCTAAATGGAGAGAAAAATAAGCTATAAAACAAAGAAACTCTAAAGACAAGCTCTGCCCAGCCATGGGATAAACACTACAGCTGTCCTGAAAACCACACAAGATTATAGAGCAGTGTGTGGAACTCGAGCTGGACTCAGAGAGAAGCGGTAGAGAGGCACCTCTGAAGGTCTGGGAAGATCACCAGGGGAAGACAGAGGAAGTGGCCTTGAATCACTGTACTCAGGTTATCAGGTAAAATTTTATCTCAAGTGCCAAAGAAAACATATTGAAAAGAAAAAACATAAAGAGTAAAAAGAAACTACCTCTCCCCTGCCAAGAGATGGAAATGCAGCTTCCGGCAACAACAGGTGTCCCAGATACTAGGATCAATTCCTTCAAAGCTTTAGAGGACAATGGATGGCCACCTAGAATTCTATGTCAAATGAGGCTGTTGTCTAGGAATGAGGGAAAATTCAAGGCATCTTCAGAAACTCAAAGACTTTATGTTTTATATACTTTCCTAGAAAGAGTCATGAGTATAATTCCCATGTAATAAAGCAAGTTTATGCCAAGTGACGTAAACATAAAAATTGTTCAAACTAGTCGCTGAACAGAATTAACCAATGGCTTAAAATGTTGATGGTCAGTTTTTTGACATTTTAAGAATGATAAAACAAACTAGAGAAAACTATGACAGTTCTAACATGTAAATAAAATGTTATATGTGGATAGTTATGTTTGGCAAGACAGATTCTGGAAAACAAAAATGTATTTAAAAATTTGTAAGAATGTCCATATATGTGTATATATGATTCTCTCTCTACACACATACACACATGTGATAAATAACCAAGCTTTTATGCAAAAAGATTAATTCAAATAATTTTTTACCATAATACTGCTATGGTGGATATTTTGTTGCTGGTGGCAATACTGGTGCCGTTATTTCAAAACTTTAAAAATTACAGAATAAATCAGATAAGGAATCATGATGAAGTTAATAGCAATCAAGACTTTCAGGGCTGAAGTAAAGCAATTAGAAAATCAAAGAAATTTAATTCTGAATACTACAGCTGAATTACAGATATTGATTTGAACTCAAGATTCTAAATACATATATTCATGTGTTTTCTGTTTAGTGAAAAAATGATGCAGACATGAAGAATCTCAGGAAATGGTACATATGTAGAGCTCAATTTCAGTCTATGGTACCATCTTTCTTCAATATTAGAAGATGGCTATCATGTTTAAAGAAAGAAAGCTATAAAGTAATCCAGGGATATCTTTTTAGTCCAGAAAGTAAGGGCACTTGTAAAAACTAACATCAAACATTCAGAAACTAGAGAGGACTCTTCCACTCAGCAAACCCCAGGCATGGGAATGGTTATGAGCAAAGACACCGCATCTCTGACAGTTCAGGTCTTCTCCAGAAAGAACCAAAGAACAGAGGTCAGCATTTCACATCTCCACAAAGCAAGTATTAGCTTTGAAAATTAGCCAGATAAATCAAAAAGGAAGTAGAGAATTAAGCCCCTCCCACATTATTAGTATATAGTGTATTCAGGTACATATGTCTCCCATTGTAGAATATTATGGAATATGGAATCTTGTAAAAGAATATGAGCAAATATGAAAGAAACCAAAGAATGAAAAATCACCCTATTGCAGTTAAATATTTAATAGTCATTTCAAGATCAAATGACCAGTTTTTGTTAGCATTGTCTATGACTAGACATGATGTCAAAGTTAGCTCACATATTGTTTTTTTCCTGATTCCAAGTAGAACACATTCACGTTTAAGATATAGGGGTGATATCATCACCACCTTAACCAATTAATCAAATTCAGGCCACCAATTAAAATAAATAAAACATATTATACGTTTTCTGGCCTGATACATAAGAACTAGATGTCACCTATGATGTAATTGTGATAAAATGCTAAATTTAAGCAAGCCTTCAGATACAACTTCAAGTTAACTGAATATCCAGAGATTAGAGATGCAGCCAAATGATTCCACAAAAGAGTAATCAAATCCATGAAAACAACCTACTCAAGGACACCTGTTGGTTGTCCACAAGCTGCCTCGAGAACACAGAGTTATAACAGACATAACCTCCAGATGCAACATCGAACCTTGGTGGGAGCATCCATTGAAAACAAGAATGAGGAGGCAACAGGAGGAATTCTAATACTGATTAAGAATTAGATGACAAAATATATTGTTAGCTTCATTGGGCATGACAGTGTCACGCTCATAATGTAGGAAAAGATTTGAATTCTTTGTGATCCATGCTTAAGTTCTGACAAGGATGCAAGCCAATGCCTATGCTGCATGTGTCTTTTGTGGCTGCCACTAACTGACACCACAGTCAAAGATGACTTCCCTGTTCCACAGGGAATAAGTTAATGACCAGGATTAGGAACCAGTCAACTTAGAGGCAGGTAGGAGAGAGAGATCTCAAGCTTCCTTGATCTGTCCAACAACTCCAAGGAAGATGGTTGAGGGATAGGCGTGTTCTGCTGCACGTGACAAAAGTGAGCATCACATGACATTGGATGAACTACTGCTTTCTCTGCAGGATGAGTGTGAGAGTCACTTTGTCAGTGAGGGAGCAACAAGAAGCTTGAGCTAGGCAGTGTAGGGGCTATAGAGCTTCTTTGTGTGCTGAGGGGCTCTGCAAAGCCAGTCTTTCTTTTTCTTTTTCTTTTTTTTTTTCCAGACAGGGTTTCTCTGTGTAGTTTTGGTGCCTGTCCTGGGTCTCGCTTTGTAGACCAGGCTTGGCCTCGAACTCACAGAGATCCGCCTGGCTCTGCCTCCAGAGTGCTGGGTTTAAAGGCATGTGCCACCACTGCCCGGCCAAAGCCAGTCTTTCTTGGATTCAGATTTCTTGAGGTCTGTGGGAATTTGCAAGGCCTGCTGCTGATGCCAAGAAACCACTTGCCCCTTTTGAGGCTGAGTTCAAGTGCAGCCCCTCCCTCTTAGGGTGGGGGTTCTGGTTCCAGTCAGCATGTTTTTCAAGAAGGTGCCCATTTAGAAATGAGTGACAAACGGATGCAACACATATCAGAAATAATAGGGCATGTCCACATATGTCCACAGTAGTAGTTGCTCATTAGTTAGAGATCTTGAGTATAATAAAGAAGCTTCAATTGGGTTCTCTATATAAGAAGCTAGAAGATGGTCAGAAGAAAAAAAAAAAGCTCATTGTGGTGGTTTGAAAGATATTGGCACCCAAAGGGAGTGGCACTATTAGGAGATGTGGCCATGTTGAAGGAAGTGTGTCACAGTGAGGGTGGGCTTTGAGGTCTCCTTTGCTCATGCTTCCCTCAGTGTGACGCTCAGTTGACTGCCTATTGCCTGCAAGATATAGGACTCTCAGCTTCTCCAGCACCATGTCTGCCTGCACACTGCCATGCTCCCTGCCATGATAATGGACTGGACCTCTAAAACTGCAAGAAAGCCCCCTCAATTAAATGTTTTCCTTATAAGAGTTGCCATGGTCATGGTGTTTCTTTACAGCAAAAACAAATGAACAAACAAACAAACAAACAAAAAACAAACAGAAAAACAAAACCCAAACTAAGACATTCATGTTTCCTCTATCTAGAGAAGGAAATAGACACAGAAGTTAATAAACTGCAAAAGTAAGAAAGGAGGGTACCAGTAAAATGAGAGTGTTATTGAAAACAAACTGTAAGATCTAATTATATACATAAATCTTAATTAAGATTAATTGAGAATGGAAAACTAAAAACAGATATACCAATTAGCCATATGGAGAACTGGGGGGAGAATGGGGTTATAACAAAGAAGAGATTATTTTAATAATCTTAAGGGTATACTGATCAATTAGAAAATTTAATATACACAGTGGACATTTAAAGAATTGTCAACATATCAAATTGTATGTAGTCAAAACAACTAATTTTCATATGTTCACCTTCCTCCCATATAAACAAAAAAATCACACACACACACACACACACACACACACACACACGCGCAATTCTAGACTGAATAGGTGTCATCTCAGAACAGGCAATCCTAGAGGAACATGTATTGTTTTAGAGAGTGGAAGAAACACTGTTTTTATCTACAGCCTACAAGACAAGGTCTTTCATGTCAAATACAAACAAGGGCAACTCAAGAAATAAAAACTGTTCAAAGTGCAGAGAATAAATGTCTGTGGAGTGCTCAACCATAAACGAGACATCTATATCATATATCCTGCCCCAAGGCTCAACAAACACGCTGGAAGAGGAGACAGAAAGATTTAGAGCTAGAGATTGGGAAGGACTGGGGTGAAACAATGCCTTCGAGAGATGAGAGGACCATTGTATTCATGAACTCAAAACAGCTGAGGTTACCAGCACATGATCTGTACAAGATCTAACTAGTCAACCTTCCAGCATGGATGGGGAGGGCCACACAACTCCTACCAGCTGAGAAGTTACCAATGGATAATGGGTACTATGAAAAGGAGATTAAGTTTTCATCTGGGATGTGGCCAATGGTCAGTTTACCATACTCCAACGGATGTTCCCATACCCACAAGCATGTAGACAGAACCCAAAAGACTGAGTGGGTTATTAAAAAAAAAGAGGTCATAAAGGTGGGAGTGGCATAGAGATGATCCAGTAAGAGTTGGAGTGAGGTAATAGAGGGTGAATGTGATTAAAATCCGTTGTATACATGCATAATTGTTGAAGAACAAACAAATAAATAGAAAGAAAGAAAGAAAGAAAGAAAGGAAGGAAGGAAGGAAGGAAGGAAGGAAGGAAGAAAGAGCAAGCTGCCATGCAGTGGTAAAGGGATATTTACCTGCTAAGGAAGCAGGAATAACATTTAATAAACAAGATGCATTAAATATTTTAAATGGCATTACAGCAATTGATTACTCAATCCAAAATTCACAGTGAAATAAAAATAAAAACCCTATAAACACAAGAAGAAAACATTAGATAAAGGCTTAAGTTAAAAATGTTAACATAAAAATAACATTGGGAAATATTATAACTTATGGCAGAAATCATTTCTTCAAACACATAAAGCATGATAAGAAATGCTCGCAACTTAAAAATCTATCTATAATAAAAAATGAAGGATAAAAGACAAGAATAGATTAGGCATGGCATCTCCAAGGCCTGTAAGAGTAACAACAAAAATGTCTAGAATTCAAAATAAGGCCAAGAACACACAGCAGTAAAACAAGACAAACAACCTTCCTTCCTTCCTTCCTTCCTTCCTTCCTTCCTTCCTTCCTTCCTTCCTTCCTTCCTTCCTTCCT
>CABHPH010000159.1:49761-66114 GCA_902168325.1 Peromyscus nudipes
TCCTCCCTTCCTCCCTCCCTCTCTCCTTCCCTTCCTTCTTTCTTTCTTTCTTTCTTTCTTTACTTTTTTCCCATTTGAATGTCTGGGCTCATACTGTAACCAAGGCTGACCTCCAACTCAATTCTCTTGCCTCAGCTTCTGGAGTAAAAGTACTGGAATTACTGTGTGCTGTGGCTATGTGTTGCTTTTCTATTTAGACCCTTTTATTTATCTTCCTGGTAGAAGCCTGGGTTCATAAACTACATTTCCCTTATTGGAAGCCACTCCAAATCAGTTTTAAACCTTCTCCTGTATTTTTGTCACTTGGAAGAGATAATGAGCTAAGGCTGCTAGTGTAAGCCTGTGAACTCAGTACTCGGAAGACTGAGGATTCAAGATTGGCCCAGGCACCCTGGTGAGACCTTGTCTCAAAATAAAGAGGCAGAGAGAAGGCTGTGAAACAGTTCAGTGGTACATCACTTACCTAGCATGTAGCATGACCTCAGTTCAATCCCCAGTACTGTACATAGACAGTCAAAGAGAGACAATAAAAGTATAAAAATAAAGCTGCGTGGTGGCAGCACATGCCTTTAATCCTGGCAGTAGTAGATGAATCTCTGTGAGTTGAGGCTAGCCTGATCTACAGAGCGAGTTCTAGGACAGCCAAGGCTACACAAAGAAACCCTGTCCAGAGAAACAAAAAAAGTAAAAACAAACAAACAAATGAAAAACTAAAAATAAATTATTTAAATGAGATGATTTGGAAGTAGAAGGAACACTTAAAAATGAAAAGGTAAGCAGAGATGTGTTGTAGACAGATTGAAGATCTCTGGTGATATTCAATATGCTGGACCCGTTTGTAATCCTGCCGGCTAGCACATAAACACCCTCATCCTAGTTACAGCCTCCCTGTCTCACAGATGCAGAAACTCTGCCTGGTAATTAAATACCTTCTCCAAGGCCATGCGCTCCAGTTTCTCAGCTTAGATGGGAAGGCGGTTCTACCATGTGTGAACTTGCAGGTACACAGTTGTTGCTGTTGAACACACTGTAGTATCTCAGGGAGAAATAACCAAAGTTATCTAAGGATGAGAGTTTCATGCTTCAGGGGCTCCTCAATCAGTACAGCCTTGCAGGAGAGTTGGAACATTGCAAGCTTTCTTGGAGAAACCAAGTACGTTGACACCTGGACCAGAAAACTTTTCTCTTCATGCTTGATATTCACCGCACTACTAAATGTTGGGACTCCTGCCAGACAGTAGAATGCTGAGAGGGCTGTTTGTTCTGCTCAGCACAATCAGATTGAGGTTAGTGCCTCTGCTGAATGAGAGCAGACTGGCATGCACGGAATCTTCATGGCGGGGGAGTGGGACTTTATTTATGCCTGCATTTGGACAGTGTTGGTCACTTAAGTGAGATGGACTCTTCCAAACCCAAGGGAATTTGGGTCAGGCAATACTACTCCTGTGCCTGAGACAGAGTCCCTTTCCGAGGAAGCTGCATTGTTTCCTTTGTTGTTATTGTAGGAAGTTCATCAACTCCCACTATGTGGCTGATGATGAATATGATTTATTGAATGGGAGCAAATAAAGATATGTGCTTGTGGCTTAAGTTGTACATCATGTCAAGACTTTGTTAACATCGGGGAAATTATCATATTGATACCAAAATCACCAGTGTTTCACTGCCTTCATTTTAAACAGAATTTTCATGTCTTTATATGTCTCTATTTGGAGGGGTTGGGTTTGGTGTTTGATTTTTACACCTGTGCAGTTTCACACACAATGATACTGATAACTTGTTTTCACAACTCCAGGGTTATTTATTAATTTGTTAAATATATCACAGTCTTTTCACTCTCTCTGCAGCATTTTTGAATGTATACATGAAGATGCTATTTTGGGGGTTATAGATGAACCAACAGAGATGTAACTGAGCCTGCCCTGTTTCCAAGCAGCTTGTTCACAGTTGGGCTCAGCCATTCTTTATAACTTGATTTGGCACCAAGCTCTCATGTTTTGGAAATTTCCCACAAGGAGATCTTGTTTCAAGATGCACATTTTTGGACCCTCTTCTTAAAGAGTGTGATTCAACAGACTGGGTCATAGCACAGAGACTCGTGTTCTCTTAGTTCCTTTTGCTTTTTAGGCAGGGGTGTTTCTGTGGCTCTTTGAAAAGCAGTAACTTCACAATTCTACTCCGTCCAGAAAGACGTAATTATGTTCAACACACTTGTGGCCAAGAATTTGCCCACTGATTCACCATGCTCATCAAATGCAGCATTGCCTCACCTTGAAGTGCCCTTCACCTTCCCATCACCAAGTTCTTCCTCAAATTGGAGCATTCATTCAATACTGACTATTGCTGACTATTCATGTTTGACTCTCATTCTGGGTCCATGGGTAAGAGAACGGCTACCCAGTCTTACTCAGTTTGCAAACTACAGTTCTTCTAGCTGCATCATATGTCAGGTGTCTGCAGAGTACTTCCTCCTCCTTCCTTTGCCATGGCTGAATAAACGTAGCCAAACTGAGCCAACAATACTCAAACAAAATACCCAAGACAAACAATGCTACCAAAATGAAATACCCAAGACAAACAACTATACCCAAAATGAAATACCCAAGACAAACAATGGTACCTATAGATATGATAGGATGAAAGGGAGAGATTATTGAATCTACCTATAAAGAGCAACAACTAGTTTAAAATGTTTTACATTGCTATAGATTTTGGTTTATTACAAATTTAAAGTTAATTTTGTTCTACTGTACATATATTTCTACTCTTATTAAGGTATTATGTTTATGCAGCTCATTTAAGATTGTAATATATAATTAACAAATAAAGATTAATAGTCATCTAGGATAATCAAACTTATAGTCATGCTACTTAAGATTTTTAGGTATATAAAGGTATATTTTAATTACACAGGTAATCTTCAAATACTTCAAAGACTTACAGAATATGGCATTTAAAATGTTTTAAAAATTTAGACTTTATGTACAGTGAGACATGTCTGCTCCTGGCAGCAACAATTTACTTCAAAGAAGATGATGGGCTTCAAAGAAACACCATATGGAGTTTGCTTTTCTTACGGGAAAAGTTAGCCTTTTGGGCAAGAAACTGTTCTTTCTTGGACTGCTTGACAAAATGTTATATCTACTGGACATGTAGGACCCACGGAAAAAATGACCACTAAATTTTGTCAAAACAAGGTGAGATGGTCCTTCAGGTTCCTGCTTCACAGAGGAGACTGCCAGACATTCAGCAGGACATAGGGAGAAACTATGAGAAACTGAGAAACTCTAGACCTATAGGCTGAAGATGGATGCCCATGCCCCAATGTTGCAGAGGAACTTTGGGTGACTGTTCAGGCAGCCAGCTGTCTCTGTCATTCTAGAATTTTGGAAGTTGTTTACAATGCACTTCCTGTTTCCTTAGGTAATATTATATCCTTCTGGGATCTTTGACATAGTTGAAGACTAGATAGTTATAATTTTCCTTGGTTATGATAAAAGATAAATTAGATCTGAAACCTTAGACTCACAAATATAGGATAGAATATTTTCCTTAATTTTGCCAAATACAAATAGACTAGATATTATAACTGTAATTCTTGCTTGACAACTGTTATATATAATTTTACTATGTTAAAGTTAAAACCTTCCTTTTTGATTAGATAGAAAAGTGAAGTGCTGTGGGATGTCTTTCTGTATGCTGTGAATGTGTGTTGCTCCCATTGGCTAATAAATAAAGCTGTATTTGCCTATGGCAAGGCAGCTTAGAGGCAGGTGGGAAATCCAAGCAGAAATACAGAGAGAAGAAAAGAGATGAGAGAGAGATGCCAGCCCCCACCGAAGGATCAGCAGTATGCTAGTAGTCTGGTAATGCCACATTTGTCTACAAACTGATCTGTAGGTCAGATGGTAGAACACTCATCTACCTGACCACCTGACTTGTCCGTCCCATTGCTGCTTCTGCGGCTTCCTCCTCCTCCTCCTCCTCTTTCTCCTCCTTCTCTCTCTCTCTCTCTCTCTCTCTCTCTCTCTCTCTCTCCCTCCCTCCTCCCTCCCTCCCTCCTTCTTCCCCTCTTCCCCCCTCTCTCTCTCATGTGTGTGTGGGGTATGTGTGTGTGTTTGACTGGGTTTGAACACAATGACTCCAACATGCTCAGCAAGTTCTCTACCAGTGAGCAACAACTACAGCCTAAAGATCTGCACATTCTATTTTCTAACTACATTCCTGCTACTTAGTAGCTATGGGCCTCAATTCCTTGAGACCTCATTTCTTTATTCCCATACACCTCATTTCTTTATCAATAAAATAAAAATTAAATTCTAACCATTCTGCAAAGTTGCTATAGGACTAGATAGAAGAGCGTATTGAAATTATTTAGAATAGTTACTGATGCAAAGTAAGTATTGAGATGAGTGGTTTGGAATTACTACTCAATGTCCCAGTTCACATGGACAAAGGAATCTTTTTTGTCTCTACCTTGACTCATAACAAATTTCTATTTTCTCCCTGTCCTTTTAGTCTTTGCAGAGATGAAGCTGCATCTTTTCATTTAAAAACTCTTCAATGATCTTACACATCATTTAAAGTCAAACTCCTATATTTGTTGCCTCTGACCCACCATGGTTTGGTTCTTACTCTCTCAACAAGACTTAAGGATTTATAATTATCTGGGAAACTATATATTTCCTCACATTACTGTCTTTATTACTTATCACTCTGTCTTTCAGATAAAGTGTATTTTCTCATGATTTGGCCTGCTGTCCTTCTAGTCATCCTTGTAGGCTTAACATTTCTGAAAAGGAAAACTTCCCCTCCAGAATTATTTCAAATTCCCCTCTCAGTTTTTCCCAGATTTTCTTTGAGCAAAGGAACCACGGTCATTGCTATACTGTCTGACTTTTATGGGAAATGGGAGGGAGACCTATAAAAGACAGTTCCCTGGGGCAGAACCATGTTTCTGGTCATCTTCTAGTGCCCAGAAAAAGCCATCATTTCAGGCACAAAGAGAGCTTCTCATAACTATTTGTTAAATGAAGACAGTCATCATGATCCAGCCTGCAAAGTTCCTCCAAACTTATGGATGGGAGGTCTTAAAAACCCACAGTGAAAACTGGGGAGATACTACGAGAGTCCAGGAAAGACTGACTTTTCTAAAATGGCCTTAGGTTGAAAACCAGATAACAAGAAAGTAAAACTATGCAAAATTTTTCTTCAAATTAGGTTCTGGGACTTTTAGTTTGAGACTGACGCATCAACTCATGATTTTAATATATTTAATTTAATCTGTTCTTGTTGATCAATCGATTTGAAAATTATCATTCATTTAAATAAAAAAGAATCTTGTAATTCAGTATACATAACACAATAAATCAATTCAAGTATCACAGACAGGTAAAAATCACACATTGGTGTCTATCACAAAGGATTCAATCACACGACAAAAGAACACAGTGTGATTTCCCTACCTATCATTGAAACCATTAGTGGCAAACCAGGAAAGGATGGAAGCAGAGGACCCTGGATTGAGTTACTTGTTCTTGTTATATTATAGAAAACAGTTTATATATGATATAATGAATGTTTCTGAACCTAGATTCAAATTATATTCCTATGTTAGATCTGTATTCTCATACAAAGACTCATGCACTATTATCTAGACATCAGAAGAGGCTCAAGCTCAGTAAAGCTCATATTTTGACATTGATCATGGCGGTAATCTTTATAATTATTATTCTCAATACTCACTGATAATTAAATCAAATTATACACTTGCAGGTCAAATAGAAAACATTGATCACTAGCAAAAATAAAATTCTACTACAACTGCCTAACAGCTCCCTCCTCATCCCACACCCACACATTCTAAGTGAAAGAAGCTAGAAAATGACATGGACAGGTAGAGTTTGGATGAAGAAATTACAAAATGCTCTTAGAGAGTCAAGATTGTTTTATAATACAGATACTGAACATAAATAAATAAATTTAATGCTAGAATTCTTGAAGTACATTTGTCATAATTTAAGTGTGAATCATAGAAGATATCAGAAACTTCAAAAATTAAACAAAAATCAAATTATCCAATGAATAAATGGGCAAATGAACTGAATGGACATCTCTCAAAAGATATCCAGATGGCCAATAACTATGTGAAAAATGTTAAGAATCATTAGATATCACAGAAATGCAACTCAAGAGTACATTGAGATTTCATATTACCCCAGTAAGAATGGCTATCATTGAGATAACAAGTGAGAAGAATTCTGTATGTGCTACAAGCCAGCAAATTTGTCAAGTCATTAAGTCATTGTGGACAAAAAGAAAAAAAAGTAAAATACTCACTCCCTGAACCAATGGAAGAAACTAAGGTAGGAAGGTCTCATGACATCCATGCCCGAACACCTGTCCTGAAACCTTCCGTGTCTTGCCAAAAGAACTTGCCTCTGTGACAAAGGTTAAATCAGAATCCACCTCAGGTAGTTCACACTTTATACCTGACCCCAAGCTGGTGGATCACAGGAAGTCTCCTTAGAAGATAAAGACATGTACAGCACTAGAAGCTGAAATATGGCGAAGAGGGGGACTGTGTAGAGAACCCCAAAGATGTACCAAGTTGCAAACAATGGTGAAAAATCCTGTAAGGACTGGGTGACTGACAGAGCAGGACTTGACATTTACCCATGACATTTTCAAATAAACAGTCCAATGATACAAGTGGATAAAACACAAATTAATGACAACCCAAATAATATTAAGCAATTGATGAGGCAACTGAGGTACAAGGAATAGTAGTATATTTCATGACTTGTGAGAGAATTTGTTAGAAAACAAAATAAAACAAAGATATAATTGTCAGTAAGTCTAAAATTTGAAAATATGCACAGACAAATACAAATATATATATAAGTATCTGCTTCAGTTTTCCCAATTATTGCTAGTTAACTTAGAATGGTGGATGGAAGCATGTGTTTTTCTCTCTACTGTTTTCCCTGAGCTGAAATAAAATAGCCATATTTTATGGCAAAAAAAAAATTCTGGAAAGGAAAGAAAGGGGAACTCATATATTGTGATGGGAATGTAAATTAGTGGCTACTATGGAAATCCATATGGATGTTTATTCAAGAATGAAGAGTAGATCTACCATGGGTTTCAGTTATATGACTGCTGGCCATAAACCTTCAGGAATGTAAGTCAGAACTCCACAGAGATAACAGCCAATCAATGTAAACATGGATTTATTGAGACTAGTCAAGAGAATAAATCAGCCTAGATGCCAGTCAATAGATGAACAGAAAAAGAAATGGAGGGAAATATGAATAATGAGTTTTATTTAGACATATAAAATGAAATTATGTCATTTGTATTAAAATGAGTGAAAATGGAGATCATCAAAATATGCCAATTTCAGAAAGATGAATATTTCATGTTCTGTCTCAATGAAGACTGTGGAATGCATGTATATCATATAGAAGTAGAAAGATGGACTATTTGGATGGAGGAACAGTTTCTACAGAGGCTGTACAAGTTAGAAGGGGTAAGGGTGGAACTAGGGAGTATAATAAACACGAGTAGTGCAGGTGATATACAGGAGTAAATGCATTCCAACGAAACCCATTATTTTGTATTCCAATTAAAACTAAAGACACAGCAGCCAGTCTAAAGGCAACTTAGACATCACCTTTAGAAACCCTTCATTCTTCATTTTAAATACTGCCTTTAAAGTCTTTTCTCTACAAAACCATCTTCACGTTAGAATCTGACAATGTGTTCTTTTTTCCATTCCATTCATCAAGGTGATCAGTCGGTTGTTTTGTCATTAATTCAGGGATTCAGTCAGTTATTACTTATTAAATATCTGCCACAGGCATTTAAGTGCTGGGTAACAGCGGTGATAAAAACACTCTCTAGCCTTAGTACACATCCACTGTAAAAAAAGGAAGAGGCCACACAGACTCACATGTTGTCTCACTGGTCTTGACTGGCCACACCCATTGAAAGGGAAGGGCTTGATTGACAGTAGGAAGGAAAAATGAAATAGTTGGCTCCAGCTGTGAGCAATGCAGAGCCTGCCTGAAGCAAGGAATTAATGTAGCTTTCTGACTGGGGACTGACCTCTGATACTTGGTGCCACATTAAATCTGAATTCCCCTAAGGATGTATTTTATCATGTTTTCAATAAACATATCATTTATTTCTTTAAAAGCCTTCCTCAGAAGGAGCACACTAATGCTTGTGGATATCAAAGAGTTAAAAGGAGAAAGTACATCAGCCTTGACTTTGCAGAGGAGAAAGAATCTGTGCCACAGACAAACATAGAAGGCTATTCCAGTCTGAGTAGGGGGTCCAACTCAGCGAAGTGCAGAAGGACAGAGGACTTCTAGAAAGCTATGCGGTTTGATGGACAGTGAGTTAGGACCATTAGAAACTACTGCTAAAGAATACTTCTGTTTCCTTCTAGGTTTTCCATGGAAAACGTTTACAAGGAAGAGAATCATTTCACCTCAAGTACGAAAAGTCAGCGGGATTCACCAATGCAGCTCCAGTATTGCCATAATGCCTAGCCTTCAGAGAAGTACCTTTCATTTCAAATGATTAGAGCTTGTAAAGGTCCTTGCAAACACTCAACATACATTCAGTGATTGACTTTGCAATTAATATTTTTTTCTATCCCAGCACTCAGGAGGCAGAGGCAGGCAGATCTCTGTGAGTGCAAGGCCAGCCTGGTCTACAAAGTGAGTTCCAGGAAAGACTCCAAATCTACACAGAAAAACCCTGTCTCAAAACAAAACAAAACAAAACAAAACAAAACACCAAATATTTTTTCTAGACATATGTTATTCCTTGCTTAAAGTAAAACCCAACCTGATTAAGTTCACCATTAAGAGAGTATAACTCTCTAATTCTCTTTATTGTCTATTTTATCCTAGAATCTTCACATCCTTCATGTACACCATATATCCAACACACTCATGCGGTTTTATAAGTAACACTTCATTTGTTTTCTAAACCAACCCCCTGAAATAACTGCAATTGTAACCTGCAGTTTGCAGAGAAAAGTCAAACAAAAACAAGGGGAATGAAGCAGGAAGATCAGCCTGCCTTAAGTGCTGGGACTCCATTTGCATGGGGCCCTCACACAGAGCACACAAGCTCTTAGCCATGCTAATCTGCTCCTCCCAGTACTTCAGCTCTGTGGCTCCAGTATCCTATGGAGCAACAGTCCTATGGAGCATGGGTTCATTTGAGTTTGGAGAATCAATCTCCACACTAAAGCTCCGGATCATCACTTACTATTACTATATCCCAACTACCTCTTCTAATGGCTTTGTTTCCATCTTTTTTTTTTCTGGGATGGTAGCCCTGTTTGCAGAAAAGCCTTTTCCTGCCCTGTGTAGAATGCATGAGCAATGACTTCAGAGAGAAGAGCTAGAGATGATGCTGGATGCACAGCTTCGTGTGGCTAAGTTCCAACTGCAAACGTCCCTTGTGGCTTCCCATTCACAATGCCTCTCAGCTCAGAAAGATGCTTTTTTCATTTCTATACTCAAACCAGACATGGGTTCTCCCTCTATACATGACCCTGGTGAAATTGTCATTATCACTGGATTTCTTAATCCTGGATTCACATCCACGATGCTATTTAAGAAGCTAAAAATAAAAGCTGTGGCTAGCTCCAGTTTTTGTAGGCATGCATATTAATTTAAATAATTTCCCTTTAATTATATTTAACACACATTAGAAATTTAGTAATTATAAAAGACCTTTAATTATCAACATTCATTATTATCACTATTATTAACATATATTAAACACCCACAGTCTGTTAAATGCTGCACTCAAGATAAAAGGCATTAACCTCGAAATTCCACTGTGACCAAGATGGAAGACAATCTTCTCCTTCCAGATAGAGTACAAAATTATACTTGCTTAGCCTGACAATGAGCCAGCGGATGAGTCAGGGATCAAACCGACTTGTCTTAACCACCAGACAATTCCATAAACAAAGAATGGCTATAAACCCCTGGCACTTGGAGCACATCTGAGTCTTTTTTCCACAAATGTGTTTAACGTCTGGATCACATGCTTTTGTGGTGGTTAGAACTTCTCAGGGGTATCCGAACTGTGTAAACAGTTAAGTCATTTGAGACTAGCTCTACAATACAAGCTCTGGCCTCAGCAAGAACAATACCATTTTTGGTAGAAAAATGAAGTGTAACTATAGAATAATAAAAATAAAGTTTTTTTTTAAGTGGCTGATAACTGGCTTTGAAGGCAGCTTCAAATGATGATTTCCCAAAGCATTTGAACAATGGCTGTATCATGGGGAGGAAAATGGTACTTAAGGTAATATCTGTTCTCAGTGATAGGAGGTAAAAGCCTGTAGCTCAGATGAAGACAATTTGAAGGCAAATCCTACTGTTGCTGGTTGTCAGTGCTGCTACTCACGACAAACGAGTTCACTTGTCTCAGCCTAGACGCTTCATCTGTAAAAGCAAGGCATCAAAACCGAACTCTTTACAGAGTGGGATAACAGACTGGGGAATATGGATGCTCCCTCATTTATGAAAGTTCCACTTCGATTTTTAAAAAACAATTTGGCATTGGGAAAGAGAAAAGTATTTGAGAGTAAACCTTTGAACTTTGCTCCTAGACGCACATGCTGGGGTTGTTCCCTGGACCGGGTGACAAGCTCTTGCTGTGTCCGTTGCAGACATGGAGGGAAACAGCTGACCCTTGCTGTTCCACTGTGTTGTAGATGTTTTGTGGGATTGCAGCCATCCAGCCAAGTACATGGAATACTCAACAGTGTGTTACGGAATGAGTGTTACATAACTTCAACAGTGGGCTAACGTGACTCTTTGAGTATGCTTAAGACTGGACCAAACCAGCAAGTTCTGAAGTTAGTATATTAAGTGCATTTTGCCTGCCAATATCTTCAGTTCACCATGGGGCGACTGACTTGTAACACCGCTGTATATCAAGGAGTACCTGTGTATAACCATTTCAACACCTGGTATGAACATGGAATTGAGGAAGACAAACCCTTCCCTCCACGACCCGGGGATGGTAGTACATGCCGCCTTGCTGGCAGGAACAGAATGCAGGTCAATGCAACCAAAGTGGAATTTGAACTGTTTCATCCTCAAAATTTCACTCCTGCAAACCTTTTCTAAGCACCATTGCTCTTTAGCTATAGGATTTATGTTCCAAATATGTAAAAAAAAAATATAGCATAAGAGGGAGCTCAGGGTCCAGTGAGGAAGAGTCACAGTGGAAAGAATGAACAGAACGAGTACCTTAGAGTGGAGAGAATCAAGAGAGACAGAGAGGTGGGCAAGAACTAGTGCTGTACTTGCTTATGAAGTTAATCTAGACACATTCACTGTGAGAAAAGGGAAATCAGCATTGGTCAGTGAGCCAACAGTTGAGCAAAGGCACAGAGAAAGAAATGTATATGGGAAATAGAGGGGGACACACATGGGACCCTCATGTCCTTTTGCTGGAGTTAATGCTCAGTAGAAAACCAGAGATTAGACAACAAATGCTACATTAAGAACCTCGAAGTAAACTTTTGCATATAAAGTCAAATAATCTTCAAGAAGGCTGCCAAGATCCTTCAGTGTGAGGAAGAACAGTCTTTTAATTGACATACACTAATTCTAAATGGGGCTGCACTTGATGTTGATACATGTGTGTGTAAATGGTGTAGGCACTGCATGTATAAATTGTGTAATGTTCAGATCAGAGTAGGCATGTTTTCTCAGGCATTTATATTTTGTTTATAGTGCAACACTCAAAATATTCTCTTCCAGATCTTTGGATATATTCAGTGAAATCACCATTACCTATAGTCATCCCATTATGCAAAAGAATATTGAAACTTCCAACTCCAATGTAACTACAACTTAGTAATGCCTGAGCAACATTTCCTCAGCTCTGCCTCTCTCTTTCTCTCTGCTCCAGCATTTGGTGCCTACCACCCTTAACTATTCTAGACTTCTGATACTAGTGAGCTCAGGTAGCGCTGGGCTTCTTTCACTTAACAGCTTGACTCCTGTCTACCTTGTAACAAGTGAGAGGGTTTCATCATTTTGTGTTTGCATAGCTTTCCATTGCACAAAGACACCAGCAGTTTCTTTGTCCATTCATTTAATGGAAATGTAGGATATTGTTTTTGGCAATACTGGGAATTAAACCTGGGGTACTATACATGCCAGACAAGTGTGCTACCAATTATCTATAACCCTAAAGCATATCAGTCTGTTTTTATCTGTCTGTCCATCCTTTAGTACTGAATAGTGAACCTAGGGCTCTTATGCATGCTAGGCAAACATTGTTCCACTAAGTTGTATCCTCAGCCTGCTCTTGGTTTTACTGTGCAGCATAGGCAGGCCTTGAAATTGTGGTCTTCCTCCCTTTGCTGACAGGACAGCTGGGTTTAAGACCACAGGTTAGGCACACTTAGGTTGTTTCTGTTTCTGAACTACTGGGAAAAGTATTGTAACAAACACGGGCATGTATACCACTCTTAACATACTGCTTTTGTGTCTTTGGATGTTTCTGGTTCATCTAATGGCATAGCTTTAAGTTCTGAGGAAACCTCCATAGTGTTTTTCATAATGGCTGTTTTGAAATTGACATCTCTACCAATAATATGTAAGGATTTGCTTCACATCCTCACTAGTGCACTCCTCCTTCTCTTCCTCCTTTTTATATCATCTCATTGAATCTCATTGTACAGCCCAGTATGGTGATATTTTATTTGTACTGAAATGTGATTTTATTTGTATGTTACTAAATAAAGTTGCCTGGAGGTCAGAGCTAATAGCAAGCCATGGCAGAAGTCTGGCAGTGGTAGCATATGCCCTTAATCCCGATCACATGACAGGCAGATCTCTGTGTGTTCAATGATACCACCAGCATGGAGACACACACCTTTAATCTCAATACCAACTATAGAAGACCTGGAGGTCTGTATAGATGGGCAGTGAAGAGGAGGTCATGTGGTTGGGTTTACAATCAATGAGAAGGCAGAATAGAAAGTCAATAAAAAGGACAAACACACAGGAAGTAGGTCTCTTGCTGAGAGGAAAGACAGCAGTGGCAGCGAAGGGTAAGCTCAGCTCTTAGCCATTGCTCTGACCTCTTGGCTGTTAACTTTGCATTTGGCTCTGTGTTTCTTATTTAATAAGAATGTTCATCTACAGCCCAGCCCTAAGCTCCTGTGCTTATCTCAACCTTCCAAGTGCTAGGATTACAGGAGTGTGCCATCCTAGATCCTAGCAGTACCTCACCTCAGTTTTAATTTGCATTTCCCTGATGATTTATTATGTTGATCATTTTTTCTTTCTCTTTCAAGATTTATTTATTTTTATATTATGCGTGTGTTTTACGTGCATGTATCAGAGGTGCACTACATGCCAGCACGGTATCTGGAGAGGCCAGAAGAAGGCACCGGAGACCCTGAAATTGGCTATGAGCTGCCCTGTGGGTGCTGGGAATTGAACTCTGGAAGAGCAGTGTGTACTCTTAACAACGGAGCCATCTCTCTAGCCCTTGATCATCTTCTCACACATGTGTTTCCACCTTGTCCATCTATGTCTTCTCTTGGGAAATATCTATTTAGGACTATTGCTTATTTTTTTAGTCATTTATTTTATTATTAATTTTTGCTACTGAATTGTTTTAGTTCCTTATATGTATTGGATATTAGTCTCTTACAAGTATAGTTCATAAATTTTTCCTCCATGTGATATTCAATATATATTTTAGGATTTTTTATGTGGAGTAATAGTCTTTCTAACAAACGATGTTGAAGAAACAATATTGATGTGCAAAACAATGAAGTTTTCATAATTTATGAAAATTAACTACAAATGGGTCAAAGTCCTAAATGAATGAGCTAATACTATAACACCGAAAGATGAAAATGCAGAGAAAAATCTTCATATTAGAAGTACTAGATACTGATTTCTCCAACATCAAAGAACAAAACAAAAATACCAGAAAACCTGAATTTCATGACAATTATGTTTTTCCCCTAAAATACAATCAATAAAGTGAAAATGAAAAAAATATTTGCAAATCATATACCCAATAATGAATTAATATTCAGAATCTATAGGTCACATTTAAACTCTACAAGGAAAGCAGGGAACCCCACTGAAACTCAAATAAAAGACTTATAAAGACCAAAGATATGTAAATGACCATTAAGCATTTCAGCAGATGCTCAACATCATTAATCATTATGGAAGTACAAATCAAAAACCATGATAATATCATACTCATTAGGATGGCTACTCCCAAAAAAAATCAGAAAGTAAAGTGGTCTGTCTGAGAAAAACAATTTCTTTAAAAAGTGAAAATTGGAATAATAATATCATATAATAATAATAATAATAATAATTCAGAAATTCTACTTTTGTTTAGAAGGAGAAGGGATGAAAAACGGGACCTCATCTGTGTTATATGTATAGATATGATGGATGTATATAGATTTCTTTTTACATTTTTGTTTGAGACTCTTGTTTCAGCTCCTGAAGTCTGGGGAGTACAGTGTGTGCTGTCATACCCTGCTACAGACAAGGACCTGAACATGATACACACGTGCCCATAGCAGCACTGTACCCAATCGGCAAAGTTAGAAATGATCTAATATCCAACAACAGAATCCTCTAACTATCATATACACGAGCGTTAGGATACTAATTCAGCTTCAGGCACATGCTACAGGAAACATGTAGCTTGAGGACAACATGTTTAATAAAAATCAGCTAGTCAAACAAAGAATTACTGCACAATTCCACTTCCACAAGCTTCCAAAGATTTCAAGACTAGAAAGAGAAAAGGCCAAACTGTGGTTGAGGGGCTGGTTGAGATCAGGACTCATTGTCTAACGGCCTCAGAATTCAGTTTTGTAAAGTGAAGACCTCTAGAGGTGGTGATGATGGAGGCTCAGGTCTGACAGTACTGAACACACTGACAGGAAGGTTCACACACTGGAGATGGCGAATAGGATGTGCATCTCTCCATGGCATCAAAAGGAAAGAAGTTTTCACAGAAGTCATAACAGGAAATGGAATAGAGATTCTGGAAGCATCTGCAAAGGTAAGAGATTTTAAGACAAAAGATCATGTGGGGTGTGTGTGTGTGTGTGTTTGTGTGTGTATCCACCTATTATAGATAAATAGTAGTTTTAGTCATGAATAAATAAGGAGCTGTGTCTTAATGACTGAGCACCTCTAATCTGATAATCCAAGTGGAAAAACTCACACCTTAATTCCTGTGATAGTCTATAGCAAAAAAAGCAGATTATTAAAAAAAATTATGTACAATTGCCCCAAGCTGGTATCTAAAGTGCTTAGGAAACAAATAAATTTAATGTTTAGTATTAGGCCTAGTCTTTAAGATAGCTCATGGTATATGTGAAAATATTTCAAAGACCAGAATTATTCTAAATACCAAACATTTCTCATCCCAAACACTTGGGGTAAGAGACCTCTCTGAAAATTATACCACCTCTACACACTGCTCATATTCTGAGACTATGCAAATACAATTTGGCTGTATTAATGAGTAAGCTCTCAATGACGCTCTCAACACGCAGTATTGCAATCTAAACAGTATTAGCTGCTTCCATGCCTGTTTGCTTCTCTTTGGATCACCGTAAGAATGGAGCTGAATGTCAAATACATTTTATCTATATGTTAACATGAAGAAGGCTGGGTTGATTGGCAGTGAGTGAAATTAAAGACAGAGGAAGTACAGACATCAGTCCCTGTAATAAGTTAGTCAGTTCTGACTTCAGATGTATTAGCTGCCATTTCTTTCCCACGACGAGAACCCTTTATGATTTTTTTTTGGCAACAAATGCCATTCATCCATTCTTACTTAAAAAGTAGGGAGATCTGTCTGGAAAGAAGGTCCCCAAAAATCATGTAAAGATTGCAAAAACTTTTCATTGAAAAAAAAAAAAAAAGCTTAGCACTGTCAAGGCTTTGGGTCCTCCATTACCTCAGAATAGTCACTTCAAACCTAACTCACTCCAGATGTCCCCATGATCACCTAATCAGACATCAAAAGCTGCACTGTGACAAGCCACACGCTGCTTATGAGGATGTTACATGTTTCCACAAGCGTAAAACACACACAGTAGCAACTTTTAAAATGTGATTCATCTACATCAGAATGCTACTTTATGGCACAGGACTATTAGGAAAGGGGCCCCCTCCTGAGAAAGAGAAGTCTTGTTTAATGTCTGTACAATGTCATTCTGTAACTAACTTCTCTTTGAAAGCAGAAGCCAGAATCAAACTCGCACTTCAGAAGAGTTTATGTTTCAAGAAGAAAAAA